>CM065428.1:50772500-50900000 GCA_033030585.1 Hippophae rhamnoides | reverse complement strand
TTGGGTTGTGGGTTGTGAGTTGTGAATGTTGTAAACACCTTGTGTAATTTCTCCCCTTTTCAGTAAAAAGATCTGCAGCAGGTCCGGAGACGTAAGTAAGATTGGCCGAACTCCATTATCAAATTTATATATGTTATTTTTCTATTCTTACTTTCTCATAAATCTAACTTATCAAAAATTTGTATAATTTTCAAAATCAAAAGTTGAACCCGTAGTGCTATAGGTCAAATAGGTTTTCTTCAATTAAAATAAAATAAGAATTATTAAATCAAATGAAATAGCAATTATTTTATTAAATGAAAAGGATATGTCATCTTGGCAACAAATTAATTTTTTTATTGAAAAGGAAAGATTAACTAAAGTATTGTGATGTGTCCTAACTACACAAAATAAAATATGTGATTACATATATAACTAAGCTACTATTAGGGGGGAAAAAATTCTGCATTAAGCCAATTTGACGCGCAGGAATTTGCTTTATTTTAATTACCAAAAGATTATTAAATCATTTCATGATGATGAACGATTCTATTTCACTCTAACACGTAGATTGTAGATGAACTAATATTCACTTAATTGTAGATAATAGATATTTGTTCGACTTAGTTAACTTTGAATTGAATCAAAATGATTAATTTTGTATGGATTATATTATAATCAACTTATAAAATCAAAAAGTCGAATTAAAATGACTAAATTATATTTGAACAATCTGTTAATAAGATTAAATTGGATTGATTAATAATCAATCTAAATCTAAGCATTTTTAAATTTATAATTTTAAAACTAAAAAAATTATACATTTTTAACAAAGTTATATAACTATTTATTTGAACAAATTAAATTTTATTATGAATTGTAATTTTTAAATTTATGTCTCTTACATCTCATAATCTAACTTTATTTCTTTTATATTTTTCTTAAGTATATTTATTATTACTTAAATTTTATTAACACGCAAATCAAATTACATGTATTCATAATTATTTTCCAAAACTTTAAATATTTTAATTTATAATAGCTTTGAAAAGATAAACTGCAATAAGTCACTTGTTAAAGCATGTGACTATTAGCCATAAGGTCGGATATTCAAGCACTCATTCTTGCGTCAAATAGGTTTTCTTTAATTAAAATCAAATAAGAATAACAATTATTTAATTAACCAAATACATCAATAATAAATTATTAAAAATAATAAAAATAATACTATTAAAATTTATAATTATAAAATAATATCTCTTAGGTCTAAATTCATAATTTTTTATTATTAAAAAATAAAACATATCATTTTACATTGATTGTTTTGAATAATATAAATTTTAAATTTAATTATAATTATTTTAACCCGAATATTTTTAAATTTAATACGATTTAATATTATTAAAATATTATTTTCATTGTTATAAATTTAGGTATTATTTTTTAAAATTTTAAAATTTATTTTATCAAATAGAAAAGATTAGTTAAAAATAATGTATATTTATTCAAAACAAAAGAAAGATGGAAATATTTTTCTAATCAAATATAAAAAAAAAGTGTCGTGATGTGTGCTAGATATACAAAATAAAATAAGTGAATACATGAATAATTATGGTACTATTGGGGGAAACAATGGTATGCATAAATCCAAATTAACTCTGAGGAATTCACATCGTTTAAATTACCAAAAGATCATTAAATTATTTCATGATGACGAACAACACTATTTCACTCATTAATATATAGATCGTAGATTAACTAATATTCATTAGGTTTGAGCTACACATATTTATTCCAGATTGAATTAAACTAATCAATTTGTCACAGATTGTATAATAATTTATTAACAATACCAATAGATCGGACTAAATCATATTGAATCTATCTGTGAATTGTATTGTATCATATGGATAAGTGAATTAATTTAAGAATAAATCTTTTTAAAATAATAATTTTAGAACTTAAAAATTATACATTTTTAAAATATTTTTTAATTTTTACATCTATTTATTTTAAAAAATTACATTATGAATTATAATTTTTAAAATTTATTTCTTACATTTTCATAAATCTAATTTTATTTCTCTTATATTTTTTATAAATATAACTATTATTGTTGAAATTTTGTAAACAATACAAATCAAATCACATCATATTTATAACTATTTTATTAAAATAGTATCATAATAGCGTGGAACTTGGGTAAGGACAATCACATACATGTGTACCTAAATTGCAATATCTATGTCTTTTTTGTTAATTAATTTAATTAACTCAATCTAAAAATAATATTTGTAAATCATTCATGAATCACTAATACTTAATAACACTTAAAAGTATTAATGATCTAGAATTTAGAAAATAAATTTTTTACTGAATTTTTTAGTTTTGAAAATGATAGAATTTTTCTACATTTTCTAATCAATTTTTATTCTACAAATGATAAGATATTTATAGAAAACTCTCAAGCAATTAAGTTCCTTACCAACTACCTTGCAAACCACATCGATGAGCCCTCGTTAATCACGTCGACGAAGGTAATAGGTGTTATAATGCGACAACCACCTTGATGTCCACCTTGTCAACCATGTCAATGAATACCTTGACGAGTAATAAAAACATGTTTTTCTTTCAAAAGCTTGCCAAATAAATTTTTATAAATACTCGCAAATAAACTTAAAAAAACAACACATGCAAAACAACATCTTAACATGCAAACTACATGAACCCAATTCACGATGGTGTGTGTAAATATGCTATCATATAAAGTGTTTTAATTATATGAGTGTGTACATTATTGAAGCATCATTAATTGACCTTAGTTAGAGGAAGAAAAAATAATAAGTAAAATAAAATAGATTACGTGTTTTACACATGAGAATGTCAATGAAAACACAAAGAAATTACAAGACTTACAATTTCTCGCTTTGACTTTTCGTGAAAAAACACTACATAACTAAACAAACTCAACATCAATACATGATAAATTCATGCAAGATAGCCTAAATAGTTTTATTCCCATGGACAAACTTCGACACAACCCAAACACCGCAACATATCTACTCCAAGTATATCCATATTGTCATACTTTATCTATCTTTATGAATCAACACATACATCTTGATGCCCATTCTATGTTGTATGTTTGAACTCTAACTCCCACTGAGCTACACGGTCCCTAACTACACATGTACCATACACACAAAAACAACATACACACATGAACGTATCATGTAGATCTACATGTAGTCTAACCAGATACTATTATGTTATCTTTACATAGTTACACATCGATAGGCTAAGTGTAAAAAAGAATGCAATAGAGAAACACAAATACATAACACAACTCTTCTTGTCTTCATACTACATTTTCACTACATGTATGCAAGTTAGGCAACCATGATGTAGTGCAAACTTACACTCAAATGCTATACAACAAACATACAACCAATAACTAGTTGTGCAAATAAAATTCTCTCTCTTTGACAAAAAAAAGTTAATCCATGTATAAGGGAGGGAAGACATATACACATATAGTAATCCTAGCCACTCATGTAAATAGTAGAGACATATTAAAGCAATAAACAAAAAAATGCAACATATGCAATCAAAAGAAAATATAAACATAATACTGAAAAAAAAACACAAACTTAACACACCCAACTCTTTAAGAAACCACACAACTTGAAGAACACACAATATAGTCTTAGGAAGAGATGTAGATACTAATAACCTCCCTTAGAGACTTAAATCTAATAGAATCTAATGAGTTAGTAAACCAATTAGTTAACTGAAGATCAATGTTGATATGTTGTAACAAGAGTGTTTGAATCTACTATATCTCTTATGAAGTAGTGTCGTATATCGATGTTTTTGGTTTTTAAATATTAGATGAGGATTTTTGAAATGCAAATGGTACTAGTATTGTCACAAAGCAAGACCAAATTGTTTACCGTGATACCATAGTCAATCAACATCTACTTCATCCATAAGAGTTAAAAGCAACACAACTCAGCTACTATGTATTCTACCTTAACCGTTGAAAGGAACACAAAACTCAACTTCATATTGTGCGAAAAAATCAAAGAGTTCTCTAAATAGAAGTACCCACTTGAAGTACTCTTCATATCATCATTATACCCTACATAGTCTGAATCAAAATACTCAACCATATAAATCGTTATGTCACAAGGATACCATATCCCAAATTCTAATATCCCACTAACATACTTGATGATCCTTTTCACAGCAACAATATGAGACTCTTTGGCATTAGCCTAAAATCTTACAAAAAAATCCAAAATTGAAGGAGATATCAAGACAACTAACAATCAAGTACATGAGACTCCCAATCATACTCTTGTATAAGGTCTGCTCCACCTCTTTTCTTCAGGGATCTTGACGATGTTTAACTAAGGTACTCATCAGAGCATGAACTGATTTTGTTTAGTTCAAAAAAATTATTTTATTGAATAGGAAAGACTAATCAAAATTGGCAAATATTTAGACAAAATAAATAAAAGATGAAAATATTTTTCTTATAAAATATGAAGAACAATTCTCAAAAAAATAGAGAAAAAGTCTTTTGTTTTTACCTGTACTCAAAACGTGTTACTTGAGTAAAAGGTTTTAAACCAATGACAATAGCTAGAGTGGACCAGTTAGAAAAAAAATTGAAATATATCTTAAATACACAAAATAAATTATGTTAATATAAAGACACTTAAGTTACTATTCTCAAATTTTATTTTTTTATTAATTTATTTAGTTGTTGATAATTTTTCTAGTATAACTTAATTTCATTTCAAACAACTAAATAGAAACACATCTAACTAAAAATTATATCTTTTACCAAACTTTCTATATATATGCTCTATTATACTATTTCATTCTATCTAAACTAGAATTAATAAACCCTAATTAATAATCATAATACCTACTTAAAAGAACAAGAGAGTAAACTCAAACTAAAATACATAAACTTCATTTCTTACTTTCTCAACACACATGCAATCATTGTATTGTTAAGTAGCTGCGTTGGCTCGTAAGCTCTCCATGTATCGATTACTTGCAACACTAATTAGTGCATACACATTGTTACTTAGTTTTTACTATTTTACTCATTTTATTGTTGTTATTTACATTCGATCTACTACATTAAAAATACTTTATTTTTTTACTTACTCAAAATCAAAATTACATGCACATTTTCAATATGTAGATTGAGTAGTATATCTTATTAAGAGGCGTTCAAACACAAGATTTTATTTATTTTAAGAAGATTATTTAATATCTTACAAGACTTACAATATCTTGTTTTAAGATCTAATATTAAAGTAGAATATCATATAGTTACGGATGTCACTCAAGAACTTATTTTACTCCATTGGTTACTTAATGATATAAGAATTTCACTTATTCATACTCCATTGGTTACTTAATGATATAAGAATTTCACTTATTCATAAGAGTTCTCTTCGATATGATAATAAAAGTGCAATCCAAATTACTCACACTAATACTTATCCTGAGTAAACAAAACATATTAAAATAGATTTATCATTTTATAAGGCAACACATAACAGATTATATTATCTATCTTATTTCGATCACATATACAAATCAAACAATTAATATTTTGACTAAAATTCATTTAACATGATGAGATTTAGTTTCTAAACTCAAGATAATTTGTCATGTAAGTCTTGAGATTAGGGGTGTATATCTCATTTAACACCTTAAATATATTAATTATATACTTTCATTTTCCCATATTTATTAGATTATTTTATTTTTAAGTATATATTTATTAATTCCTTTTATTTTCATATTAATTCTTTTCGTTTCTTTATATTTAATTTTATAATAAAAAGGATTTGTTATCTTATATATTTTGTATTAATATTAATATAACTCTTATTCAAACATTCATCACTGTTACACCTTGTAATACTATGAAATTTAGCCAAAATTTCTATAAAAACCTTGGTAGTAGATTATAATCACGGTTATGTTAAGAACCGTGGCCGTAGGTAATAGATATGGCAACAGTTTTTACTATAGACACGTTTTTTTAAAAACAAATCCCTTTTTTCTTTCCCCATAGACCCGAACTACTTTTGAGAGAGCGAGCGCCTCCCTCCATCCCGGCTGCCGAAGCCACCGCAATAGCCACCATCGACCACAGCACCACCAGCCCCTAGATCCGGTAGGTTTCCTCTCCTCTCTCTGTGCTCTCTCTCTTAACTTAGCTTGACTTTATGCTGTTTTCTGGCCCCCTACCCCACCAGGCCGTCCCCCTCACAGCACCAGTGCCACAAGTTGTTCATGAACATGGAGTCCAATAAGTTTCGTCCTCTCCCTCTCCTTTTTTTTCTTCCCTTCGTTTTTGATGTATTCAGGTAAATAGCTAGTTTCAATTTAGTGTTTATATTTCTAATTAACTAGAGATTTTCAACTTGATTGGTTCTGATTTTTCTTTGCAAATACCTAACTACCCTATTTCTGTTTCAAACTAAAATTGTTATTTTATTTTTTCCTAAAGCTTCAAAGTTAATGCTGTAATGGTATAAACGGATTTCTTGTAATAATAGCTCATAGATACAGACTAATATATATGGTTCCTCTACCTGTTTGTCAAGATTCCTCAGTTGGATGAACAGTTTGAATATCTATATTTCCAACTGAGAAAATGAGCAAGAAGGTACATGTTATGTTCTTTTTCTCAGTCATTCTCTTGATTGATTGGAACATTTGGGTCTCATGTCATTGGGAATCTTACTGAAGATAAACAAGCTTTGTTCAATTTCTTCACAATATTTCTCACTCACACTCAATCAATTGGAATAAGACTTCTCAAGTGATCAAAAGCTGAACTGGAGTGTCATGTAACAATGAATAAACCAGAGTCATGGCACTATGATTGCAAGGAGATAGCTTTTATGGTTCAATCTCATCCAACACTCTTATTCGTCTCTCTGCACTTCAGATTCTAAGTGAAGATATGTTGCATTACACTACAATATATATATTTGTCAATGCACAACAATATATGTTGCATTGATGACTTTGCAATATTTTTCTCAAAGCTTGAAAAGATTCCATTATCTATTCGAAGATGCATAGTTGGAGATGTTGTTGCTTCAAGTGTTAAGTGTTGGCACAGCGTGTAAAGATAAAATGAATTCAACAGAGTAGAATAATGACACCGGAAATTTAACGTGGTTCACCCTTTAATTTGGGCTAAGTCTACGGGACAAACTCCGAAATTATTTCTTCCACTAATAAGATTAATGGGTACAAAGTGAGAGGTAATACAACAAATTAAGATAAACCCAAAATAGTATCACACAAGTGTTTCCCAAAACTCACTATTTTTTCACTCCCCTTTTAGAAAATATCCCAATATTTTTCTAAGATATTTTCTCCCACTTTCTCACACAACACTATTTTTCTTCAAAGGAAATTGTTCCTTTGGCTTTGCTTAGCTTCTCTTCTTGTTTGTTGTGTTGATATTTCTCTAAGGCAAAGACATTGCCTATTTATAGGCAAAATTGCATATCAATATTAGATGCACCTATCATTGTGGTTGTACCTACCATTGGTAGTTGCACCTACCATTAGTGATTGCACCTACCATTGATAGTTGTACCTATCATTTATGTTTTCTTCCTCTTAAATGTAGGAGGGACTTACAAATCTCCCCTCCCGACTACGTAGAGGCTCGGCAATCCGTGACTAAGCGACCTATTCAAAATTGTGTCTGGGAGAATTTTTGTTAACATGTCGATCCATTTTCTTCCGTGTGGATCTTCTAAGTCAGAATAGCTTCTTCTCCATTACATCCCTAATCCGGTGATATCTCGCATCAATATTTTGATCTCGAATGAAAGGAGGCATTCTTTCCAAGATGGATAACTGCTGACTATCACAAAATAGCGATAATTGTCTTGTTGCAACCCCGAGTTCAATGTCTCATCTTTCAACAAATACAAGATTACGGCTCACGACAAGTCTCTTTCGCTTTGGATCGTAAAATCTATAGCCAAATTGATCTTGACTCATGCTTGATAAAAATACCTTTGTCTTGTTTTGGCATCAGTTTGGATCTCTCATCCTGGGGATATGAACAAATGCTTGGCAGCCCAAACACTTCATGAGATGATCATAGGAAACATCCTTTCTCGACCACACTTTATTTGGAACATCCATCTTGAGAGGAGTACAGGGTGAAAGATTCAACACATGTCTGTTGTAAGTATGGTTTCACCGCATGAAAGTTTAGGCAACTTTGCATGTGAGAGTAGACATCTAACTCTCTCCATCAAAGTTCTATTCATCCTCTCAACTAAGCCATTCAATCGCGATGTCTTTGGAGGTGTCATCGATGCGAATACCATGCTTTTGCAATAAGCATGGAAAGGTCCTATGTATTCTCCACCATTGTTTGTCCTGGATGCAAACTTGAGCCTTCTCTCCAAATGCCTCTCAACCGAGGCATGAAATTCTTTGAAGACATCTAGCACACGATCCTTTGTCTTTAGAATATACCCGTATCTTCCTTGAATGATCATCAATGAAAGTCACAAAGTATTGAGCACCACCAAGTGACTTTGACATTGGTCCACACAAGCGAATGAATCAGATCTAAAATATTATTCATTCTGGAAGGAGGGAAGCTCTTGAAAGCAACCCTATTTTGCTTTCCTGCTAGACAATGAACACATTTCTCCAAATGTACTTCATCCATTCCAGGAAATATCTTCTTTTTGGCTAGATTGTCAAACCTTTTTCACCCATGTGACTAAGTCTCTTATGCCATAACTCAGCTGCACTATCTTTCTCTATGGCATTTACTCTGTCAGTGGAGGGCTTTGCTTGTATTATATACAGAGTTGTATGCTTCTCACCTCTAGCCACTACTAAGGATCCTTTTGTAAGTTTCCATTTGTCATAAATGAAAAAGCTACAATATCTTTCATTTTCAAGTTTGCGCCTGAAGAGATCAAATTGTGCGCATATACGAATATGCGACATCCTTCAGAAATAATCTCGGTTCCGTTCTCTGTTTCCAAGCAAACATCTCCTGCACTCTTACCTTTGACATGCTTTCATTTCCATTCTAACAACACCAAAACTTCCAGGTGTGTATGATGAGAAAAAATTCTCTACGCGATGGCGTGAGCAAAGACTACTATCAATCACCCAACTGGTCGTGTGATGCAAGATTGATAAAATCTTCATCATAAACGATATTGAACTCTGCCTATGGTATTTGTTTTCTCATCATCAACCGTTGTTGTCGTCCTTCTTCGTTACTTTGCCTTTGTTTCGTTTCTTGTTCCTTTTTGAACACCGACAAAAATTTCTTAATGTGACCGCTTCCTCTTACGGTGATGGCATTCAACATTGGCAAATTTGTTTGATTTCTACCGCTCTCTTATACGGATTTTTGTTCTTTATGACAGTCTCCTTCCTCTAGACTCGTGATAAGGGCTTGTCTTACGAATCTCTTTCCTTGTTTTGTTTCACAACAAGGCTTCTACAACATCTTCAAACTCCATCTTGTCTTTTGCATAAGTCAGAGTTGTTGTGATATGATTATATGATAAGGCTAGTGATGCCAACAACATCACAGCTTTCTCTTCATCGCCAAAAACTCACATTAAATCTTGCTAAGTGAGAAAGCTTCTTTGTTGAAATTGCTAACATCTTTGCATCGTACTCACATTATCTTCCTTCCTCGTCCGATATAGCTCCTTCCACAAATAAAATTTATTGGCAAGGTTCTTTGATATGTACACGTTTTCTAGAGTCTCCATGTTTCTTTAGTGAGTCTTGTAATTTTTTGATTCAATATTTTGCAAGACACTGTCACGAGAGATTTAGACGGATTGTACTAGGCTATGATATCATCTATTTCCTCCCATTGTTCCTCGACCGGTTGCTACCTTCTTTTCTTTTTCAACGCCTTATGGACCTTGTTGAATGAGAATATCTTTCATCCTCCTTTGCCATAAAGAGAATTATTATTGCCATTAAATTTCTCAATATCTACCTTTTGGCTTAACATTTTTTTTTCGTTGTGTTTCTTTTTCTATAAATCAATACACCCTGGCCCTAATAAAATCTTTTCGATGTGGAAGATCGGAGTCTATCGCAACCACTGAGCATATTAAGAATTTTACTAGACCTCGATAGGATTGTTGGGCACAACGGGTAAAGATAAAAATGAATTCAACAGTAGAATAATGACACCAGAAATTTAACGTGGTTCACCCTTTAATTTGGGCTAAGTCCACGGGACAAACTCCGAAATTATTTCTTCCACTAATAAGATTAATGGGTACAAAGTGAGAGGCAATACAACAAATTGAGATAAACCCAAAATAGTGTCACACAAGTGTTTCCCAAAACTCACTATTTTGTCACTCCCCTTTTAGAAAAATATCCCAATATTTTTCTAAGATATTCTCTCCCACTTTCTCATACAACACTATTTTTCTTCAAAGGAAACTGTTCCTTTGGCTTTGCTTAGCTTCTCTTCTTATTTGTTGTGTTAATGTTTCTCTAAGGCAAAGACATTGCCTATTTATAGGCAAAATTGCATATCAATGTTAGATGCATCTATCATTGTGGTTGTACTTACTATTTGTGGTTGCACCTACCATTGGTGGTTGCACCTAACATCGGTGGTTGCATCTACTATTTGTGTTTTCTTCCTCTTAAATGTAGAAGGACTTACATTAAGTACATCTTCGTGTGAAATTTTGATAATTACTTCAATTAATAACTTTTTAGCTTGGTCCCCATGGGAGAGGCCGATTGTCTGGTTTTAATAAATTTGTAGGAGGCAGTGCGTTTCACACCTCTTTGGATTTCTTCTCTCAGGAATAATGTATCTTATCTATTTTTTTAAAGTTTCATGTATAATTTATTTTTTGGCAGTTACGTCATACATGTTAATTTAGGCTATATATAGGAAAGCACGTGACTCAAAGAGGAGTTTTTTCTTTCCATGACTGATGACTCAATGACCGTAAGCGAGCAAAAATTTTATTAACTTTATTTATTTGTATCAGTTTAGAAATATATATATATATATATATATATATATATATATATATATTTAATGTTTGATTTGTAGTTTCCATACAGGAAGTAGTATTTGGCAGCTAGATTTTAAGCAAAAGGGTGGCTGGTTATTAATCTGAAATGAACTGCATATAGTAATTCTCGTGGTGAGATCTAAATAATTGGCCCCCAAATGACCATATCTTACTTGTTTCATTGAAGGTGAAAAAAAATCCATAATCTCAAGATTTAACTCTCTCTTATTGTGTTATGTTGGACTCTTATGCCACACTTGCGTGTGGTACCAAATGCTCGGACTCCATAAGGATTAGAATAAAAAAATATATAGCTGAATGGTAAATGTTGTGTATGTACCAAGGTCTAAGTCTAACTATACTTGACAATAAAACCATCATTGATTTATTAGGATTGGGCATGTATGCAGATTTTTATATCTATATTTGTATAAACCTGTATAGATTAGAAGGAGTTAGTAAGTGTTGGAAAATTATGGATCAAAACTCTCAAAACTCAAGAACACTCAAGAACAATTTTCCAGAAACACTCAGAAATTATTAAATTTTCGTTTCTGATTTCTTTAACTTGATTATTACATTGCTAATGAGAGGTATTTATAGAAACAACAAATAAATATAAGCCATACAATCTAAACCTACCAAAATAATCTAAACCATACACTTATCTTCTTACCTAATCCATTGATTTTTCTTCTTCCCACCAACCATGAGTTGTATCCTTATCAATCCAGATCATCACCAAAGAAGCTTCCATGAGCTTGACTTCAAATGGGCTAGAATATTTCAAAGTTTGTTTTTGATTTCTTTGGGCTTGTAAACAAGTTTACAAACTAACACTCCCCCTTAAACTTGTTTTATGATGCCGAACAAATTTCTCAATTTGACAAAGTCTTCTTGCTTGAGCTGTTTAGTGAAGATGTCAGCAATTTGATCTTGTGATTTTACATACTCGAGTTGTACATCCTTTCTTGTGATGCACTCCTTGATGTAATGATATCGAGTATCTATGTGTTTGCTTCGATCATGAAAAACATGATTTTTGGCTAAGGCAATGGTTGACTTGTTGTCGACACATATTTTGGTTGGCTCTTCTTGTGTCATACTTAGCTCCTTTAACAAGTTTCTTAGCCAAATTGCATGGCAAACACATGAGGTAGCTGCTACATATTCTGCTTCACAACTAGACAAAGTGACAATTGGTTGTTTTTTCGACATCCATGTAAAAGCAGTATCTCCCATGAAAAACACAAATCCATAAGTGCTTTTTTGATCGTCTATATCTCCACCAAAATCGCTATCACTATATCCAACAAGCTTGTAATCATTAGAAGCCGAATAGAACAAGCTAAAATTAATTGTACCTTTTAGATAGCGTAGGATTCTTTTTGCAGCTTTGAAATGGATGATTGTCGGTTTCTCCATATAGCGACTAATCAATCCAACAGCATACAGGATGTCAGGCCTTGTGTATGTGAGATAACGCAGACTTCCAACTAAACTTTTGAAAAATGTTGGATCCATACTTTCACCATCTTCATGCTTGGATAGTTTGATTCCATATTCTACTGGTGTGTTGATCGGCTTGCAATCGTTCATCTTGAACTTCTTTAGTATCTCTTTTGCATAGATTTCTTGAGAGATGAAAATGCCTTCTTCTTTTTGCTTTACTTCAATTCCAAGGTAATATACCATTAACCCGATATCTGTTATTTCAAACTCTTGGGTCATCACCTTCTTAAAATCTTCAAATAGCTTCAGATTACTTCCAGTGAAGATGAGATCATCTATGTATAGACAAACGATTAAAATATCGCCATCTTCAATCTTGACGTAGAGTGAATATTCATAGGGAAACTTGGTGAAGTTGTTCTCCAGAAAGTACTTGTCGATGCGGTTATTCCATGCTCGTGGTGCTTGCTTTAACCCATAAAGAGTTTTCTTCAACTTCAATACTTTGTCTTTGTGACCTTTTGCTTTATAACTTGATGGTTGCTTAATGTAGACTTCTTCTTCAAGGACTCCATTTAGAAAAGTAGATTTTACATCCATTTGATGTATCTTTCACTTATTTTGAGCTGCCAAAGAAATGATTAGTCTTATAGTTTCTAATCGAGCAACAGAAGCAAATACCTCATCATAGTCAATTCCATCCTTTTAATTATATCCTTTTGCTACTAGCCTCGCCTTGTGTCTTTCAATCTCTCCCTTAGCATTCCTCTTTGTCTTATACACCCATTTGACACATATTTCCTTATGCCCTTAGGGAAGTGAAACAGGTTCCCATGTGTCGTTCTTCTCTATAGCATTGATTTCTTCGTCCATCGCATCTCTCCACTTCTTTTCTTGTACAGCTTCTTGAAAGCTCACTGGTTCACAATCAACAAAGAGACAAAATAAGGTAAGATTATCTTGTCTTTCTGTTACCTTATAAAGATCTTGGAGATTTCGTGTACGTGTCACGGCTCTTTCACTTCCACTTGAAGATGATGACGGATCTTCATTAGTGGTTGGCATTGGTGAAGTAGGTGGAGTCGTTGGCTCTTGTTAAATTTCTACAGATTGCTCCCTCATTGTCTGCTCATCTTCTTTAAACTGAGAAAATAAATTGAAGTTATCTGCATGAGAGTTAAAATCACATTCTCCTTCTTCGTCGAATACCACATCTCGACTAATTACAATCTTCTTATTGTATGGGTTGTACAACTTATAGCCCTTTGAATTAGCATCATAACCGATGAAGATAAAACTCTCTCTTTTATCATCAAGCTTTGTTCTTCTCTCATCCGGTACATGAACATGTGCTATACTTCTAAAGACTCTTAGGTGGGAAATACCAGGCTTTCTTCCACTCCATGCCTCTTGCGGTGTCTTTCCCCGTACACTTCTTGTTGGAGATCGGTTTGACAAGTAAATTGCACATGCTACTCTTCTGCCCAAAACTCTTTGGGTAGTTTCTTGCTTTTGAGCATGCTTCGTGCCATGTTGAGGATTGTTCGGTTCTTTCTTTCAGCTACACCATTCTGTTGGGGGGATCTTGGTACTGTTAAATATCTATGAATTCCATTTGCTTCACAGAACTCTTAAAACTCCTTAGATGTAAATTCTCCACCTCGGTCTGATCTCATGGCTTTGATTTTTCTACCGCTTTCTCTCTCCACTGTAGCTTTGAACCTTTTGAATACTTCAAAAACTTCTTATTTCTGTTTCAAGAAATATACCCAAGTTTTTCTTGAAAAATCATCAATAAAAAGAAGAAAATAGTTATTGTTACCGAGAGATCTAGGCTTGATCGGTCCGCACACATCAGTATGGATTAGCTCCAATGGCTTCTTGGCTTTTGAGTTTGAGTCCTTTGGAAAGCTTTTTCGGAATTGCTTTCCGAGTAGGCACCCTTCACAAAGTTGATCAGGATGGTTAATGCAAGGTAGTCCCTTCACCATCTCCTTCTTAGACAACAGCTCCAATCCTCCAAAATTGAGATGTCCGAATCGAAGATGCCATAGCCACGATGCATCTTTATAGCATGCTTTCAGACACTTTGCAATGTCATTTTGTATGTTTATCAAGAACATACTATTCTTTGACATCGGCACGTTAGCAATGGGGTTATTCTTATCATCTTTATAGAAAGATTACAATCCTTCATATGAATATCATAACCTTTCTCTAACAGTTGTCCTAAACTTAAGATGTTACTTTTCATATTTGGGACATAGTAAACATTGGAAATAAATTGATGTTGCCCATCTTTCAAACGAATAAGAATAACGAATAAGAATGTTACCTTTTTCCTTTCACTGCTACGTTTGAATCATCTTCAAATGAAACATTTCCATTTACTGACTCATCTAGTTCCACGAACATGTCTTTCCTTCCACACATACAGTTGCTTGCTCCTCTGTCAAGATACCAGGTATTTGGTTGACTACTATTACCCTCCTTTCGTGCTAGAAAAAGAGTTTCTTTCTCATCGATCTTCTCCTCTATGTAGTTGATTTTCTCATCTACTCTGTTATTGGGAGCTCTACATTCTAAAGCATAATGTCCAAATTTTTGACAATTATAGCATTGAACTTGAGATTTTCCATACCTTGAGTTCGTATTATCTCTTCCACGACTTTGTGTTGAGCTTTCTACTCTCTCAAAGTTGTTGGAATTGTTGTTGTAATTCCAACCTCGTCCACGGCCTCTACCTCTACCTCGGCCACGTTGGTTTCTGTCATTGCTTTGGCTTTCATGCTTATCCTTGAATTGCATCTTGAAGAGTTGCTCAGTGATCCCTTGCTTCTTCTTATGCTTTTCTTCATATGCTTGTAATGACCCATTGAGTTCATCAATGGTCATTTCTTCCAAATCTTTTGTTTCCTCAATCGTCATGACGATGTGTTCAAATTTGGAATCTAATGAACGAAGTATCTTCTCCATTATTCTAACATCTCCCAACATCTCACCGTTTCTTTTTAATTGATTAGAAACAACTGCGACTCTCGAGAAATAGTCAGAAATAGATTCAGAAGCTTTCATATGTAGAGATTCAAACTCACCTCTTAGTGTTTGGAGACGAACCTTCTTCACTTTCTCGGCTCCTTTGAAAGAAATTTGAAGCTTATTCCACGCTGTTTTGGAAGATGTTGCATCTAAAATCTTCTCAAACCCATCATCATTTAAGGCTTGATAGATAAGAAAAAGAGCTTTCTTGTCTCTCTTTCTCAAATCTTTCAAAGATTTTTTTTGCACTTGCGTTAGAGTAGCTTCATCGTCTGGCTCACTTAAGCCTTTCTCTACGACTTCCCACACATCATGTGCACCCAAAAGAGCCTTCATCTTGATACTCCAATTATCATAGTTGTCGTTGTTGAGTGTCGGGACTTGAAACGATGACATACCTCCATTTGACATAACTCTCAATATACTTAGAATTTGTAAATTCTGATCGCAAAAATGGATTCAGAACGTCAAAAAACCTTAGGAGGAACTCTGGGGAAAAATATGATTTTTTTAGTCAACTATCAAAGTCAACTTTTTGGTCAACTGTCTCGACTGCTCGGTCAAACGGCTTGACGGCTCAGTCAAACGGCTTGGTGGCTCAATCAGCGGCTCGGTCAACAGGCTTCACGGCTCGGTCAACTCGGCTCCAACTCAGGTGACTTAGTGAGTTAACTCACTTTCTGGCAGAAACTTCTGGAGGATCGTAACGACGCATCCGAACTCCGATTTGGATGATTCTTGCGACGTCGGATTTGTCTCGTCGAGAGCTTCGATTTGATATACAATAGTGTATATTTATATTTTCAACTACAGGTCTGATACCACTTTGTTGGAAAATTATGGATCAAAACCCAAGAACACTCAAGAACAATTTTCTAGAAATACTCAGAAATTATTGAATTTTCGTTTATGATTTCTTTAACTTGATTATTACATTGCTAATGAGAGTTATTTATAGAAACAACAAATAAATCTAAGACATACAATCTAAACCTATCAAAACAATCTAAGCCATACACTTATCTTCTTACCTAACCCATTGATTTTTCTTCTTCCCACCAACCATGAGCTGTATCCTTATCAATTCAGATCATCACCATAGAAGCTTCCATGAGCTGGACTTTAAATGGGTTAGAATATTTCAAAGTTTGTTTTTGATTTCTTTGAGCTTGTAAACAAGTTTACAAACTAAGAGTAGCTGCCTGAGAAAGAGGCATATGTTCTATTTTTCATTTAGTTTCCAGTTTTGGGGACTTGAAGACACTAGTTGCAACCGAGAAGATTGTTGATAGATTTAGTATTTTTGAAGTAAGTTTAGGTAATATGCTTCTATGGGAAACATAATTTATTTCTTATTCAATAAAATAAGATTTTATATCAGCACATGAACTAAATATTTTTTTGTTGTTCCTTATTTTGTTAAAATTAAATAAAGTATGTCAAAGAGCAAAGGGATGGGTCACTGCTAGCCATCCAAGGTAAAACTTGTTTTGACCATTTCTTATTAATTGGTACAGAAATGAATTCTTTAGGCTAGCTGTTCAATTTCCTTAGAGATGAGTGAGTAGTTACAATTTTTTGTTATATACCACAGACACCAAATATATGCTTTCTAATACAACCTGTATTTATGTTGCCTTATAATAGTATTGAATAGTCAAATGCTATGGACGTGGAAGCAGCAATCTGTATGCATGTGTTATCAAAACTAGAAGATATTTAGAAGATGTTGAAATCCATAGGTTCCCTTAATGGAGCTATTTATTTCTATTTCTAACTTGAAATTGTAAATGTCTATGCTCCATGTATCCCGTGGAGTTTAATAGCAGCATTTTGATTATATACATTTGGATTTGCATGGTATGCTTGTTTATATATTGTTAGTACTACTTTTTTTATATATATATATACAAGCATTTATGGCAGTATATAAGCATCTAATGCTCCAATTATATTTACTTGTGTTCACAGTTTTTGATGTTAAAACCATGGTAATAAGCATCATACAGCCACGATTGTATTACTTACAACACTAAGTAATGCACTGTGGATGCATTATTGGAAGGTGTTTTTATTGACACGAATTTTTTTTATGCATTTAGTAACTAAATAAAAAGCCCTTAATAATTATGAACCCATATTTCTAACGTAAAAGAAAGGAAAGAAAAAGAAAAGAAAAATCTATTTTATAAACCAATCATATTAAAAGCGATTTCCATCTAATTGTGCTATATTAACTTGCTTTCTTTACTTGATCTAATATTTTCAGAGGAATAATATCATAAAAAAACTTGGAATTCTATAAGAAAAGTTCAACATCTTGGGTGGGACAGTAAAAGTTTTATAATCTAAGAATCATTCCATATATAAACAATATGGGACTTTATTTACATATTTTAACATTTCAAAAGAGAAATATTACACGGTGTAGCTCCCTCCCAAGACGTAAAAAACTTTAGATTTTATCCCAAAACGTTAACCTATTATGTGGAATGTCTAAAGTTATTATAATCCCATGAAACATCCTAGCTTTTATCATCAAGCTGATGTTCTTCTCTCATCAATATGAGCAACATGGGCTATACTGCTTCTTCTTCCACCTACCTTTTCTCTCCTGGTGTCTTTCCCATACACTTCTTTGTTGAGATCGATTTGACAAGTAACCGCATACTCCTCGCCCAAAACTTAGTTTCTTGCTCCTCAGGCCATTTGGGTTTTTCTTATCGAAGTGACACCATTTACGTCGTGGGATTCGCATCGTTAAAGATCTGCATGAATTCCATTTGCTTCACGTAATTCTTGAAACTCCTGGATGTAAATTCTCCACTTATCGGCGATCTCACAGGCTTTGATCACCACTTTCTCCTCTTTGATTAATCCTTATAAAGATCTTGAATTTTTAATTTTATGTTCTTTTGTTTTTTATTTTCATTAAAAATAAAGAAAAATTACAAAAACTTATATAACTAAAATTTATAATAATAAAAATATCATCTTAATAATATTTAACGTATTATTCAATGTTGGACGACATTTAAAATAAAATAATATATTAATTATTTTTTAAAATAAAAATATATAAAATAGATATAAGAGTGTTACTTTTATTATTATAAATTTTAAACGTAATAGTTTTTATTATTTTCTCCCACATAAATTCAATGTTGGACTTACTGTTTGTTTTTTTTTCTCTATCATTTTATATTTCAAAATCCTTGTCAATAGCCACATGTTTCCTACATCTAGGCACATTCATACTATTTATTTCAACTATTAATATTTAGCATATTAATTTTATATTATACAACTCATGTCGTCAATTTTTTATTTTTTTTACTTTTCTATTTTAATAAAATCAAAATCAACAATAGCTACATATTTCCTAGGCACCTTCATACTGTTTATTTCAATTAGTAATATTTTGTTATTGTTTGATTAGTTTATCCTTCATTTTCATTTTATAAATAGTTTCTTCATAGTATCTAATTTCCTTCCCTTGTTAGGTTGATAAAAGAAAAGAAAAATGGTGCCCCTCTCTATTAATTTTTTGTGTGCGTTGCTGCAAACATGGATCCATTGATAGAACTATCAATATAGTGAGAATTTGTAAATTCTGATCGCACAGATGGATTCAGAACGTCAAAAAACCTTAAGAGGAACTACGTGGGAAAAATTGATTTTTTTGGTCAACGGTCAAAGTCAACTTTTTTTGGTCAACTGTCTCGGCTGCTCGGTCAAACGGCTTGACGGCTCAGTCAAAGGCTTGGTGGCTCAGTCAGCGGCTCGGTCAACAGGCTTCACGGCTCGGTCAACTCGGCTTGGTGGCTCATTCAGCTCACAACGGGCGTGGCTCGGTCGGCGGCTCGGTCAAGCCACGGCTCGGCCAACTCGGCCCAACTCGGCCGACTCGGTGAGTTAACTCACTTTCGGCGAGAAACGGAGAATCGTGGCGGCGCGTCCGAACTCCGATCCGGATGATTCTCGCTGCCGGATTTGTCTCGTCGAGAGCTTCGATTTGATATACAATAGTGTATATTTATATTTCCAACTACAGCTCTGATACCACTTTGTTGGAAAATTATGGATCAAAACTCTCAAAAACTCAAGAACACTCAAGAACAATTTTCCAGAAACACTCAGAAATTATTGGATTTTCGTTTCTGATTTTTTAACTTGATTATTACATTGCTAATGAGAGGTATTTATAGAAACAACAAATAAATCTAAGCCATACAATTGTAAGAATATATTCTTTCTTTTTTAAAAATAATTATATGAATATATTCTTAATATTAACAAATGCCAGGCATGTTTTTCCAATTGCAGGCTGCATCAATTATTCGATCCACTGTAGGTGGCATTAGTGCAAGAGATGAAGTAACTTGATGAGGAATATTATTAATGGTTTGTTCTGCTTCATCATTAATATTAGTAGTATTAATGCTGCCAGTACTTCTCACTCCCAATATTGATTGTTTGTTGAAGTGATTGTCTTCTCTTTTTGGACACCACTCGGAAAGTGTTGGTGTCGTTGTTGCTGGAAAGTAACGAAGCAAGCTCATTAGATCATCGTCCATTAAGTTCATTTCCTCTGCTACTTCTTCCTCTGTTTGGGCACCTTCTGTTGGAATATTATGGATAAAAACTCCTCAAAATTTAAAAACATTAAAGAACAATTTTTTAGAATTCTTAGAAACTCTCAAACTTTTGTTTCTGATTTCTTTAACTTGATTATTGCATTGATATTGAGAAGTATTTATAGAAACAACTAATAAATCTAAACCATACAACATAAATCTACCAAAACAATCTAAACCATACACTTATCTCCTTACTTAACCCATTTTTTTTCTTATCTCTATCCACCAATTATGAGTTGTATCCTTATCAATCCAGAACATCACCATAGAAGCTTCCATGAGCTGAACTTCAAATGGGCTAGAATATTTCAAAGAACTTGGGCTTGTAAACAAGTTTACAAAACAACACTCGCCCTTAAACTTATTTTATGATGCTGAGCAAATTTCTCAATCTGACAAAGTCTTCTTGCTTGAACGGTTAAGTGAAGATGTCGGCAATTTGATTTTTTGATTTCAGATACTCGAGTTGTACATCATTTCTTGTGATGCATTCCCTGATATAATGATATCGAGTATCTATGTGTTTGCTTCGATCGTAAAAAATAAGATTTTTGTCTAAGGCAATAGTTGACTTATTGTCGACATAAATTTTGGTTGGCTCTTCTTGTGTCATGTTTAGCTCCTTCAACAAGTTTCTCAGCCAAATTGCATGGAAAACATTGGAGGTAGCTACTACATATTTTGCTTCGCAGCTAGATAAGGTGACAATCGGTTGCTTTTTTGACATCTACGTAAAAGCAGTATCTCCCATGAAAAATACAAATCCAGAAGTGCTTTTTCAATCGTTTATATCTCCACCAAAATCGCTATCATTATATCCAACAAGCTTATAATCATTAGAAGCCGAATAGAACAAGCTAAAATTCATTATACCTTTTAGATAACGTAGGATTCTTTTTGCAGCTTTGAAATAGGTGATTGTCAGTTTCTTCATATAACGGCTAATCAATCCAATGGCATACAGGATGTCAGGCCTTGTGCACGTAAGATAACATAGACTTCCAACTAAACTTTTGAAAAATGTTGGATCCATACTTTCATCATCTTCATGCTTGGATAGTTTGATTCCACATTCCATTGGTGTGTTGATCGGCTTGTAATCGTTCATATTGAACTTATTTAGTATCTCCCTTACATGCTTTCTTAAGAGATGAATATGCCTTCTTCTTTTTGCTTCACTTCAATTCCAAGGTAGTATGCCATTAACCCGATATCTATCATTTTGAACTCTTAGGTCATCACCTTCTTAAAATCTTCAAACAACTTCGGATTACTTCCGGTGAAGATGAGATCATCTACGTATAGACAAACCATTAGAATATCATCATCTTCAATCTTAACATAGAGTCAATGTTCATGGGGACACTTAGTGAAGTTGTTCTCCAGAAAGTACTTATTGTTGTGGTTATTCGATGCTCTTGGTGCTTGTTTTAACCAATAAAGAGCTTTCTTCAACTTCAATACCTTATCTTTGTGACTTTTTGCTTCATAGCCTGATGGTTACTTAATGTAGACTTCTTCTTCAAGGACTCCATTTAGAAAAGTAGATTTTACATCCATTTGATGTATCTTCCACTTATTTTGAGCTGCCAAAGAAATGATTAGTCTTATAGTTTCTAATAGAGCAACAAGAGAAAATACCTTATCATAGTCAATTCCAACCTTTTGACTATATCTTTTTGCTACTAGCCTCACCTTGTGCCTTTCAATCTCTCGCTTAGCATTTCTCTTTGTCTTGTATACACATTTGACACCTATTGCCTTATGCCCTTTGGGAAGTGGAACAAGTTTCCATGTGTCTCTCTTCTCAATTGCATTGATTTCTTCATCCATCGTATCTCTCCACTTCTTCTCTTGTGTAGCTTCTTGAAAGCTCATTGGTTCACAATCAACAAAGAGACAAAATAAGGTAAGATTATCTTGTCGTTCTGTTACCTCATAAAGATATTGAGATTTTGTGTACGTGTCATCACTCTTTTACTTCCACTCGAAGATGATAAAGGTGATGAGTCTTCATGAGTGGTTGGCATTGGTGAAGTAGGTGGAGTCATTGGCTCTTGTTGAATTTCTATAGGTTGCTCCCTCATTATCTGCTCATCTTCTTTAAATTGAGGAAAGAAATTAAAGTTATCTGCATGAGAGTTAAAATCTCATTCTCCTTCTTCATCGATTACCACATCTCGACTAATCACAATCTTCTTATTGTGTGGGTTGTACAACTTATAGCCTTTTGAATTAGCATCATAGCCGATAAAGATATAACTCTCGCTTTTATCATCAAGCTTCGTTCTTCTCTCATCTTGTACATGAACATGGGCTATACTTTCAAAGACTCAGGTAGGAAATACCAGGCTTTCTTTCACTTCATGCCTCTTACGGTGTCTTTCCTCATACACTTCTTGTTGGAGATTGGTTTGATAAGTAAAATGCACATGCTACTAATTTTGCCTAAAACTCTTTGGGTAGTTTCTTGCTTTTGAGCATGCTTCGTGCCATGTTGAGGATTTTTCTGTTCTTTCTTTCAGCTACACCATTTTGTTGGGGGGATCTTGGTATTGTTAAAGATCTATGAATTCCATTTGCTTCACAGAACTTTTGAAACTCCTTGGATGTAAATTCTCCACCTCGTTCGGATCTCATGGCTTTGATCTTTCTACCACTTTCTCTCTCCACTACAGCTTTGAACCTTTTGAATACTTCAAAAACTTTTGATTTCTGTTTCAAGAAATATACCCAAGTTTTTCTTGAAAAATCATCAATGAAAATAATAAATAGTTATTGTTACCGAGAGAGCTAGGCTTGATCGATCCGCACATATCAGTATGGATTAGCTCGAGTGGCTTATTGGCTCTTGAGTCTGAATCATTTGGAAAGTTTTTTTTTTCTAAATTCCTTCCCGAGTATACACCCTTTACAAATTCGATCAAGATGGTTAATGCAAGGTAGTCCCTTCACCATCTCCTTCTTAGACAATAGTTCCAATTCTCCAAAATTGAGATGCCCAAATCGAAGATGCCATAGCCACGATGCATCTTTGTAGCAGGCTTTCAGACACTTTGTAATGTCATTTTGTATGTTTATCAAGAACATTTTATTCTTTGAAATCGGCACGTTAGCAATGAGGTTATTCTTATCATCTTGTATAGAAAGACTACAATCCTTCATATGAATATCATAACCTTTCTCTAAAAATTGTCCTAAATGCAAGATGTTACTTTTCATATTTGGGACATAGTAAACATTGGAAATATTTTGATGTCGCCTATCTTTCAAGTGAATAAGAATGTTACATCTTCCTTTCACTACATTAGAATCATCTCCAAATGAGACATTTCTGCTTATTGACTCATCTAGTTTCACGAACATGTCTTTCCTTCCACATATATGGTTGCTTGCACCGCTATCAAGATACCAGGCATTTGGTTGACTACTATCACTCTCTTTCCGTGCTAGACAAAGAGTTTCTTTCTCATCGGTCTTCTCCTCTATGTAGTTGATTTTCTCATCTACTCTATTGTTGTAAGCTCTACATTCTGAAACATAATGTCTAGATTTCTAACAATTATAGCATTGAACTTGAGATTTGTCATACCTTGAGTTCATATTGCCTCTTCCACGACTTCGTGTTGAGCTTTCCGCTCTCTCAAAGTTGTTGGAATTGTTGTTGTAATTCCAACCTCGTCCACGACCGTGGCTTCCACCTCATCCACAGGCTCTACCTCTGTCTCAGTCACGTTGGTTTCTATCATTGCCTTGGCTTTCATGCTTATTCTTGAATTGCATCTTGAAGAGTTGCTCAATGATCCCTTGCTCCTTCTTATGTTTTTCTTCATATGCTTGTAATGACCCATTGAGTTCATCAATAGTCATTTCTTCCAAATCTTTTGTTTCATCAATCATCACGACGATGTGTTCAAATTTGGAATCTAATGAATGAAGTATCTTTTCCATTATTCTTACATCTTCCAACATCTCACCATTTCTTTTCAATTGATTAGAAACAACTACAACTATCAAGAAATAGTCAGAAATAGATTCAGAAGCTTTCATATGTAGAGATTCAAACTCACCTCTTAGTGTTTATAGATAAACCTTATTCACTTTCTCGACTCCTTTGAAAGAAATTTGAAGCTTATTCTACACTGCTTTGGAAGATGTTGCATCTAAAATTTTCTTAAACTCATCATCATTTAAGGCTTGATAGATAAGAAAGAGAGCTTTATTGCCTCTCTTTCTCAAATCCTTCACAGATTCTTTTTTCACTTGCGTTAGAATAGCTTCATCATCTAACTCACTTAAGCTTTTCTCTACAACTTTGCATACATCATACGCACCCAAAAAAGCTTTCATCTTGATACTCCAATTATCATAATTATCGTTGTTGAGTGTCGGGACTTGAAACGATGTCATGCCTCCATTTGACATAACTCTCAATAGAGTAAGAATTTGCAAATTCCGATCACACAGATGGATTTAGAATGTCAAAAAACCTTAGGAGGAACTCCGGAAAAAAATTTAAAATTTTTCAATCAACAATCAAAGTCAACTTTTTGGTCAATAGTCAACGCTCAGTTAACATGCTCGATCAACAGGCTTATCAGCTTGGTCAAATGGCTTGGTGGCTCGGCTAACTCGGTTGGACTAAGTTCCAACTCGGCTAACTGGGTGAGTTAACTCACTTTCTAGCAGAACCTTTCGAAGGAACGTGGCAGCGCATTTGAACTCCGATCGGGATGATTCTCATGATGTCGGATTCGTCTCGTCGAGAGCTTCGATTTGATATATAATAGTTTATATTTATATTTTCAACTACAGCTCTGATACCACTTTGTTGGAATATTATGGAACAAAATTTCTCAAAACTTAAGAACACTCAAGAACAATTTTCCAAAAAAATTTAGAAACTCTCAAACTTTTGTTTCTAATTTCTTTAACTTGATTATTACATTTATACTGAGAAGTATTTATAGAAACAACTAATAAATCTAAGTCATACAACATAAACCTACCAAAACAATCTAAATCATGCACCTATCTCCTTACCTAACCTATTTCTTTTCTTTTTTCTGCCCACCAACCATGAGTTGTATCCTTATCAATCCAGATCATCACCATAGAAGCTTCCATGAACTAGACTTCAAATAGGCTAGAATATTTCAAAGAACTTGGGCTTATAAACAAGTTTACAGAAAAACACCTCCACTCCTATATATATATATATATATATATAAACCAAACTAATGTAAAAAACGTTCAATAATTAATTATTTAGAGGTAATCAAATTCAAAAACAATTTTAAGAAAATAATATGACTACTTCCCGCAAGCGATGGGATCAAACGGGAGGGAGCGAGAGGCGATCTTCGTCCTTTTTTAAATCACTAGAGTGTAAGGCGGGATTTTTCATCAGTGGGTTAGGGATTTTGTAAGGATTAAATAATATCTTAAAATATCCATGTCAATATAAAAGGGTGGGATGAGACTAATTTCATTAAATTTTAGAAATATTTTAATACCACGTATTAATACTTAAATTTTATTAAGATGTGATACTTTGATCCCTAAATCTACATTAAAATATCTGGTCTTAATAGAGTTTAGGAGCTAGTGTTCTATAGACATAAGTTTATGAATTATTTTTGGAAAAATAATAAAAATAATATACATTTGTACTATTAAAAAAAGTCTGAAACATTATTTTATTTTGAATGCCATCCAATAAGAAGTCTTTTAAATCGAACTACGGTCATTTAGACCCATTCAATATTGAACACCATCCAATTGTATTCTATTAAATATTTTATGATATTATTTTTGTTGTTATAAGTTTTAAGTGTGTTATTTTTTTTTATAATTTTCATTATTTTTTTTGTCAAGATAAACTAGTTATAATAAAATCAAAATTTGGAGTAACTAAAAAATATTATTTTATATATAGTAATATGTATTTTTATAATTTATAATTAAAATATTAATATAGTGAGAGAAGTATTTTTTTAATAATAAGTTATTTAATTTAACTTTAAACTTAAAAAATATATGAAAATTAAAATAAAATTATACTATATATATTCCATAATTTATAATTAGAATATTAATATAATGATAGAAATATTTTTTAATAATAAATTATTTAATTTAATTATAAATTTATAAAATATAAAAAAATTAAAATAAAAGTGAAAAATACCTTTAGTATTTTGTACTTATTGTAAAATTGATACTTAGGTTATATATTTATTTTTGTAATAGTTTAATTATATTATTATAAAAAAGTGATCATATAAAGATAAATGAATATTTGTTATAACTTAAATATATTGAAAAATAAAAACCAAAATATAAATATAAATAAAACATTAAAAAATAGTTATTTGTATTTGTATTTGTATAGATGATTAAACTATTATAAAAAATAAATACATCATGTAAGTATCACTTTGATAATAAATATAAGAAATTAATTTAGAGTTATTTTTTCAAAATAAAATTATAGCAAGGATGATGATTCCAACCCCACCCTATCCTATTTTTAAGGGACTTTACTCTATGTTTATGCCGTATTAGGATGAGATAACACAAGAAAAATAGCAAAGGAGAGTTGACTCCAAATTAAAAAACGACTTACCAATAATTGGTGTTTGATGGAAAGTTAATTCATCACTCTGATTTTGATGTTGATAATGATCAGCATGACTTTCATCTTCCTTAATCTTTAAAGCGGACTCAACCTGGACGTCATTGTCTTCCAAGATGCGTCTCCTTTTCTCGTAAGAGCCCGATAAGCTAACTTCAGCTTTGATCTTATCTTTGCGAGATGAAATAGCATGCGCCTCAACTATAACAGCCTCCAACAAACCGCTATTCCATTGGGACTCTTGTGGCTCCAACTCATGAAAGTCTTTAGCATTGTGACCACCACAACTCGTGTTCGACGATGGATTAGCAGAAATTGTAGTTGAATGTTGTGTTGTTTGGGTTGAAGGGAGCTTCGTAACTAAACTATTGTTTGTTGGAATTATTAACGCACCATCATTAGAATGCTGATATGGAGATCCACCTGCCAACATTGAACTAGGACTAAAATTTGGTTGACCAAAAAGCCCCTTATTTCCATAATTGTATTGGAGAGTAGTTGGACTTGTGAGATTGGATGTTTGAACTGGAGTAGTGCTTTGATTAAATTGAATTGAAGACCCAAATGGAGAAATCTGAAAAAATGAATAAGAAACACCTCCATTTCCATTATGGTCGCTAAAAAGCTTGAGTTGATCGGTGGGTTGGGGGTAAAACGCAGAAGGGGATTGATTATGCAAATATGTATTTGAAACCGCCATTGGAAGATTGATGGGTTTGTGTAAGGAAGGCGTTTGAGAATGAGTGGGGGATAAGAGTGATGTAAATGAAGAAGGTGAAGAATTAGTAGTGCTAGAACGTATTTGATGATGATGATGATGATGATGTTGTTGGAGATGAAAAGCACTAGCTTCTTGTTGTATGTCACGAGGGTATAGAGGTAAACCAGCTCTTTGAAGTCGTTTCATTCTCGTATTCCAGTAGTTCTTTATTTCATTATCAGTCCTACCCGATAACTAGAGAAAAAAAAATTCAAAAACAAGAAAGCTGAATTAGACAAGGGTCAAGTAAAATAACGTAATGAATCAGAGAAGCACAAGCAAAGAATTTAATAACGTCGAGGAAAAAAAATATAAAATAAAACTTTTAAAATTTATAATAATAAAACAATTTCTCGAGGTTGTTATCTTTCAACAACTTGTCTTGTGATAAGAATTGTAAATAACAAATTGTAGTAATATTAAATAGTTTCAATCAGAGTATTCAATATTAAATAGTATTAATAATAGTAATTCATTTTGAAATTCATTAGATTTTTTTTTATAATAAACATATAAATTGAATATAAAATTTATTATTTTTATATTTATAAGTATTTAGAATATTATTTAAAAAGAAAAAAAAGTCTTACTTCTTTGTAAATTAGTAATAGTTGTCTTTTTATCTTTAACCTATCACATAACTAATACTCTATCATCAAAATAATAAACGAGAACAAGGTTATCATTTTTTAAAATATAGTGTTTATTATTATGGTATCGATATTTCTAAGATATATTTTATTATTGTTACTGTTAAGTATCCTTATCACACATTGATTAGAAAAAAAATAGTAAAAATGTTTATAAACTTGAACAATCCTTAACTCAATGAGATCTTATTGAGTTCAATTAGGCTTGAGCTTTTAACATGGTATTAAAGTTGGATCTGGTCTCTATGTGTTTGAACCTTGGACTATATCACAGTTTCATCATGGTGCTAATGTACACCTTTATCCGCCTTGTGCAGGGAGGTTGTTAAATATTCTTGTCCCACATCAAGTAGAAACAAAACAATAGAGTTGCTTATAAACTTAGATAACCTTTAACTCAATGAGATCTTATTGGATTGAGTTAGGTTTGAGTTTTTAACGGTTACGATAATAATTTATTAATGATAATTTTATTTAATAATATTAATATTTTAATATAATTAATTATAAAAATATAATATTCAATTTTGTATTTTTGCAGTGAAAATAACAAAAATAATTGTCGTTCGTTACTTCTATATAGGATATTCCCTACATTTCACATTAGTTACTAACCTTATTAAGTAACGGATAATTGGGTTTATTTTTTTACTAAGTTTCATTAATTTTAAATATTATATTATCACTTGTTATATAAATAATAAATATTTTTTCTCCAATAAATACTAGATGCTTTTAATTCCCATAAAAGTAAAATCTTTAGCCCTTAAGAAGAACTAAATATTAAGTACACAAATTTAGGCGCAATTTATATCATATAATTTATATATTTATAGCAAGAAACATGTTAAAATAGTTTAAAAAAACAGAATAAAAACACAGGAGTTATGTTCAGTTATAATAATAAAGACATTAGAGTTATATTCAGTTAAAAATAATATAAATGATAATAATAATGATTAAATATATTTTTATGTTAATCTTTTAATAAAATGTAGACATTTGAATAGTAAAAAGGAAAGTCATTCCTCCAATATTCATCATGAATACTCTCAAATGATCGATTGGACATTAACATAATTATATATTTTATTTTTATTTAAAATTTTTTTTTTAATTTGAATTATTTATAATTTTATAAATTTTATTATAGTATTTATGAATTAATTTTTATTATACTACACAAATATTATAATAATAATAATAATAATAATAATAATATTTATTTTATTTAATTTATATGATTATTTTTATTCTTATTATATTTACATTCTACTGATCAAATAAGAGGGAGAGATGCAGGGAGAGAAGATGAAGAGCGAAAATGGAATCTGAATAAAAATCAGTTAATGGGGATGAAGATTGGTCAAAAGAGTCAAAAAGACTGCACGTGAGGAAAAAGGGTGATAATGGGCCACAAGCGGAAAGAAAGAAAATTATAGGATTGACCAATCATAAATAGAGAGCCATTAAGCACATGGATCGAGACAGTCAAGAGTTCCTTACTGACGAAAAACAAAACTAGACCATCAAAATAGTTAGCCATTCACTAATCACTCCCATTCAAATGCTGGGATTGTTATTCATTATCCTTAATTTTCACTTCACTTCTTATTTAAAATTTATTTTTTAATAAAAATTTATACTAATCTTAAATTTTATTAAACTCAAATACTACGTAAACAATAAATATTTTTTATTAAATGTTATACGTTTGACTACAAATCACACCTTTAAGCATGCAATGCAAAGATAATCTCAGGAACGAACGAACGAACAAAAAAAAAATACTGTATCTTAGAGTAAGAAAGAAAGAGATAAATTAATTAACCTGAGAAGCCATAAGAGCCCATTTGTTGCCAAGCTTAGTGTGAAGTTGGATGATAATTCTTTCTTCATCAGCAGAAAAAGAACCCTTCTTGAGATTAGGCCTCAAATGGTTAGACCATCTAAGCCTACAACTCTTACCACAACGAGCCAAACCTGAATTCTTCTGCACAGCATTCCAATTTCCTTCACCATGTTTCTTCACATACTCTATTAATATGGCGTCTTCTGCTGCCATCCATGGTCCTTTCTTTAATCCTCTGCAGCTTTGCTCATATTGATCATTATTATAACAATCTTCTCCGACGTCGTTTATAACATTGTTGTTGTTGTTGTTGTTGTTGTTGGTCATCATTTTTCTTAATATCTATATGATGATGTTAAGGCCAATAATTTAAAAAATTAGCCCATAGCCTAGCTAGCTAGACAAATGTTCTTTGAGGATGACTGACTCTCTAGGGTTCTTGGTTTCTGGCTATTTAAAGACCAAGGAAATTAAGATGGTCAGAAATGGTTTGAATTTAGAGTTTCTCTCCTATCCTAAGGTGTGAGAAATGTAGGATTTAGAGAGGAGAGAAAGAAAGAGAGAGAGAGATAGGGTGAAAATTATCACAAAGAGAACCGATTTTAAATCAAGTTGTTTTTTTTTTTTAAGGAATTAAGGGACTGTCAAATTTAGAGAGAAAATTAAGATGGAGAGAGAGAGAGAGAGAGAGAGAGAGAGAGAGAGAGAAAGGTTGTGGGACCAAAGCTTGGGTTTAAGGCTTTTGTGCATCGGAAGTTAAGAAATTATTCATTAATTTTACATATTTTATAGGATTGATTATAATAATAGAAATAATTTATAGTATTTATGAATTTAATTTAATTATTAATTTAAAATAAAATATAAATTATTTTATTTATGGTAAAAATCTTCATTTCTTCTCCTCTCTTGAAAATATATTATAATACTCTATTTTACTTACTATAATTATTTAATATTTTATTTAATTTAAAAACTAAAAAAATATTTCTAATTTTAATTCATTTTTAATTTTATAAATTTTATTTTAATATTTATCATGTTAATAAAACAAAAGGTAATATTATTTTTATTAAATTTAATTTATATTATCATTTTAATTTTCATTATATTTATATTTTACGAGTTAAATATTATCATACTGTAAGAGAGAATAAAAAAAACTTAAAATTATTCATTTTTTTCACATATTTAAATTTTTAATTTTTTATTGTACTTTATCTGTATCAACACATCAACATTCGTTTAAAATCGAGCATATTTTTCCATACAGAGTAAGGGTGGGTGATGTCATGTGAGTGAAAGATAGACACCAAACCAAAAAAGAAGAAGAAAGAAGAGGGATAGTCAATAATAGTGTGGATTTTGTTTCAGAGGTGTAAGCTTTCCTTTCGGTCCGACTTGCATGCTTAATGGTACGTCTAAGGACGAATTTCCAACGCGTTTTTTCCTATTTCCACCTTTCTTGTCGTGTGAAAAGTAATCTTAGTATTTATCCTCTCTTTTACTTTTCGTGGACCAATTGCAATCGTATAGATAAATTTAAAAAATAACAAAATTTTAAAATTTTATAACTACAAAATATCACATCTTATATTTATCTCATATTTTTTAACTATTAAAAAAAATTTATATATCATTTAATTTTGAACATCATTGAATTAAGTGTCGTTTAAATTGAACTCTTATTATTTAGATTCGTTCAATATTATTAAAGTGTTATTTTTATTATTATTATTTGGTATTATCCAAATAACAGATATGCGATCTTAACAACTTAAGACATTATTCATATAAATATAACGTTGTCTTTTAAGAATCCTTGCAAAATAACTTGATCATCGGAAACAATAGAATCAATTTTAATTAGAAGATCTTTGGTAGAACGTGTGGCATAAGACTTATAAACAAGACCTAATGCTTCCAACCTAATAAACAAGACTTAGGACATGGTTATCCGATTCTTTTTCAAGGATGCATTAGAAATGACTAAGAATAATGACCTTTTTATTTTTTATAAATTTATCATGTATAAATCAATTCTAACACTTCGAACAAAACACTTATCATTATAATGATGACACCTTCCAATTATGTATTTATATATACCTCGTTAATAAGATAAATAAAATATTTGAATTTTCTTTCTCTCTACTATCTACCTAGAATCGCTAGTGCACAAACAATTTTCCAAACAGTCATAATTTTTAATGGTGTTATTTTTTATAATTTCTTAATAAATTTTAGATCCAAATTTTATTATATATTTAAATAATATCATATCTTATCCTTTATATTTTATTTTAAATTTTAGAAAAAATAATTGCATGAAATAAAAATATTTTTATAATATTAAGAAAATTACTTTTGTAATATATATTTTTATCTTTATTGTAAAAACAAAGTGTAGGTCAATTCTTTCATATTACCTCAGTCTTAGTGTGTATTTAATCATTCGCATTCAAAAAGATATTTTCTAGTATAACAATTTTAAGAAACATGTACAATTAATAGTAAATAATATTTTTTTATTAAAATATTATTCTTTTATATCGAGTGATTAAGACGAGATTAAAACTTAACAATTTAATAATGATAAAAAAATAATTAATATGAAGAAAAATTCACAAAATAATTGTTTTAATATTTGGTTATTATGATTATTTTTACTTTAATATTTTATTTATTTTTATTTAAAAAAATAAAAAGATATAGAAATAAATTTCTATTAGAATATTATTATTGTTTCTTTTTTAAAATAACTTCTTACTAAATTTCATTTTTATTCTTGTTAATAACTTGTGTTTTAATTACTTTATATCAAAAAAATGATATTTTAATAGATAAATTATTAAAATAATATTATTGTTTTTAATTGACCATTTTTCTCACAAACAAGGGATTAATAAAAAAATAATATTTTAGAATATCAAGGAATAAATGATACAAACTTTATAATATAAAGGAATTCTTGGTTTCTTTTCCTTTTTATATGTTATTTTTGGAACTTATTAGAAAAATGTATGCTCCGGTTAAAACATTTCAAATTTCAAGGAGTAAATGCTTATCATATTACTTTTTGATAAGAGATTTTGCGATAATAAATCTTTAATTGAACAAAAAACTTATGATTATTATTTTTATTTATTTAATTGTATTATATTAAATAAGTTTTAAATATATTTGTAAAAATTTAACAAAAACTATTTAAAAAAATATGTATAACAATTCATTATCTAGTAACAAATAAATTTTAAATATATTGAAGAATCTTCAAAAAAAAAAAAACTAAAATATAACAATTTTACGTAAAAAACTAGTTAAATTCAAATATAAAAATGTTACTAACTAGTAAACCGACAAAGAATGAAGTGATTTAGATTTTTTTTAGGTAGGGTATAATTGTAAACAACCTAGTGGCATGGATGGGCGCCAAGAACACCCTACATTTTAAAAAATTTAGCTTTTGTCATTATTATTATTGAGTATATGTTCCGTAGGTCCAAAATTTATTTGAAGTTTTATTTTATTATACACCATGCAATTAGATTCTTTATTCTCTTGATAAAGTAATATTTTTTAAAAATTAATTATACTAATATTTTATTTTATTAATTTATAATATCATATCATTATTTATAAGTAGGAATATGCAAATTATTCAATCAATATTTAAATTAAAAAATTTGATCATATTCATCATATTCGGATCAGATTAGATTAATAAATTTTATTATTAAATCATATTCAAAATAAAAGTTATACAATCCGTCTAGGTTTAAACGAGATTTGAATTAATAAATTTTAATTAATCGGTTTTCTAATGCAAACCGAATTACTATTAAATTATAAATAAATACATATTTTATTTTATAATATGTTGTATTTAAATATTATGCATATCATAATTATACTAAATTATTATTTTAATTTAAAAAATAAATATAAATTATTTATAATAATTTAATAATTATATAGATATATTTTTCATTCTTTTAATTTTTTTAGTTGTGATAATAAATAATAATATTTATTACAAAAATATCAATTTAAATTTTAAATTTATATATATGTTGTTTTTATATATGAAAATAATTCATAAATAAATTTTAATATTAATATAACCTTTTTTTTTAAAAAAGTATTATAGATTTAGATTGATTATATAGTAGAATTAAATTTAAATTAAAAATCTTAAAATATGATAAAATAAAATTGAATTTGAAGGGACGAAAAATAGATAATTTTGATGGTGTGCGCATCCCTTCTAATTTTGGATTTCTTTTCCTCTTTGTTTTGGGCAAATTATTACGTTTCCCTAAAAACGCATATACATTTTGACTGCTTAAATTATATACTCGAAGCTTTAAAATAACCTGAGCAATAGGTGACGTACGTGAAAAGCCAATTTTATAGTATTATGATTATATGAGGCAATGCTATTATAGTAGGTAAATATTTTTCCTATAATGGACTAATATACATATAAAAAAAAGATTAATGTTTTTTTAATGAAATTATTATATCCGTATTTATTAATTAATTTAATATAAGTTCAATATATTGAAAAAAATTATTTTATAAAAATAATAGATTTATGTTATCTTATTTTTTGTTAAGTCAATAAATTTATAGTATATTTTTTGAGTCTCACTAACAAATTATAATATTAAAAATATGGATAACATTTTACCTAAATGAGTTACACATATATTTATATAACTATGTTTCAAACTATATATTTGTATAACTATGTTTCAAACTATATACATCGTAAATTTATTTATAGACCAACATGACATGATTTACTAAGTAATTTATGATAACATCTTTATATATTATTTCATATATTATATTGCATTTATTAACTAAATTACGTATATTTATTATAATATAAAAATGAACGGCTTATATATAGCTTCTCTTTCATATTTGCCTTTAAATTATTGGATTTATAAAAATTGAAAATACTAAACAGTGTTTAATGCATATATAATAATCATTAGATGTTATTCATTATTCATCTATATAGTAGTAACGTTAAGTTTATGGACACTTTTGGGTAGTCAATAAACAAAAATATTGCAAGTTACAGTAAAAATGTAAGTAGTGTGATTCTCATTGTATTGAAATTTTACATGTTATTCGAAAATGCATTTTAGTTTAACTCTTTACTTTTTTTTAATGCTTTGGTGGTATTTAGGCATACCAAGACAATTCAAGTCACCAGTAGATTTAACTCTTTATATATTTATGTGTTTTAGTGATTTTATATAACCTAGCTAGGTTTCACATCAAGAAAACAAATTATAATGTGGATTTTTTATGAGAGACATTATGTATAACGCTTGGTGTGATCACGAGTGTTTGATAAATTCAACTTTATTGGAATATAAAATAAATTATGAAACTTAGAGAGCATATTATTTTATATTATAACAATTTGTAATGAATTATGAAATGTATTTCTAGAATGTCTATTTGTGAAATGAATGCAATAAATTATTATCTTAATTTGTAATATATGCACATTATTATATTTATCCCATGATTAATGTTCAAAATTAAGAAAAAAAAACTCTGTCAAAATTTAATAGAGTATAATTTGAATAATCATTATATATGTTTAAATGTTTTGCCTTTTATTTTTCACATTTTGTAAAAAATAAATCATACACGATGAATGATATAGATGTGTTTATAATTGAATTGTTATCATTTTTTGAATAAAAAATTGAGAGATAATAACAACTAGGATAATTAATTAACAAATTAAAATTAATGTATCTATTTGATATGTGATAATTAATTAGGCAAGTCTTGTTATTATTTAAGTTCATGAATGTTTTTATACTTGGTCTATTCTCTAAATATTTTTGTTTAATTTTAATTTTTTTAAATAATTAAGAGTTTGTTTAGTAAATATGAATGTAAGTAATTTATATATATATTTATTATAATTGGTAATTTAATTATTATTAATTAATATACTCTTTAATAAGGGGTTACTGTGATGGTTACAAAATTTTAGTATATCCTTTGTAATACAAAAAATCATATGGAAAAAAATATTGTTGCCGTTAAAAAGTCTCACTGAGTATGAAGTATTCATCTTATATATAAATGAAACCAATTCTTCATCTCACAACTTTATGAGAAAGAGTTAGACTCAAATTTAACATGATATCAAAGTAGGTAAACTCGTCCCATAACACGTAGCTGTAAGTCTACCATTGTTTATCGATGAACTGACAATGTGAAGAAGAGTGTTAAAAAATCTTATATCAATTGGACATGAAGTACCAACTTCTATATAAATAAGAACAATCCTATATCAATTGAATAATTTATTTTGAAATGAAGTTAGGCTTAAATTTAATTTTCACTGTTATTAACACTCACAATTATTTTTTGATTATTTACTAATTGAATTTAAATAAAAATGATTAACAATAACTATTATAATAGTTACTAAAAAATATTCCGACAGTTGTTAGAAATTTGGAATTTTTGTGATGTTTACTGAAACTCTATCGTAACGGTTATTTACCGTTACCATAGGTAAATTTTATCGTGGTAGTCGGATAATCGATGATTGTTGGGTGAAGCATTAACCGTCATAATAGGGGTATTATGATGGTTAATAACGATGCTGTAAACCTTTTTGTTGTAAACGTTGCAAATTTCTGTATAGACCAGCATGGGAAAATACTTCAATCTTCAGCCACAACTAAGATGACCAATGGAAGTGTAGCTAGACGTAGTGGTAAAACGGTTACTGCATGATGTGTAATTGGGGTTGGTGGAGTTCACGGTCACATGGTTGTGAAAGCCATTTGAACCCAATGGTTCTTATGGAAGTGTAGCTGCCCTAGTCCCAAAGATGTAGATGAAGCTACTTTTATTTTATTTTATTTACCTTATCAAAATTGAAATTCTTTTAGTTATCAATCTAATTAATTAAAAAAAATAGTTAATTAATCAAATTATATTAAATAGTTAATTAATCAAATTATATTAAATTAAAATTTTACAAGTAATTATATATACAATCGTGTATAGATAAAATAATATAAAAATAAGTAAAGAGTTAACACACAATATTTTAGATGGAAATAATTTAGACCACAATAATGATTTAAAAAATCATCGGTTCACCAAACCACCTAACTATCTATTATGAAAATAATGTTCAATTACAAGCTTAACAATCAAATTATCCTCTAAGGTAATGCTTCCAAATAATTTGCTTATAAACTTTTGCTCCTTTCTTTTTACAGTCTCTACATGCAAAGTATTTAGATTCATATCAACATTTCGATAAACTCAAGTCGTATGAGTGATTGAACTCGTTAGCTGACACTTGAAATGTTAGTACAAAACACAAGTGCAATGTGTATCTTAGAGTAGATTAAACAATGAACAATCTTAACTAGATAATTTAACATAATAATAGATAAACCAAAATCACTAACAATACTAAAACAAATAATTAAACACAATAACACAAATATTATAGACTTGTTAATTAATCAAATACAATCACAAAATGTTTGATATGTTAACTAATAAAAATAGCCAAGCAGAATAGTTTTTCTAAAACAGATTGAGAGAAAGCATAAATTGCAAAAGTTAAAGCAATATGGTTAAAGAAAACAAAAGGCATTAGATTGTTTAAATAAAAAATATTAAAGCCTTAATACTAGGTTAAAGTCCAATTATAAATCTATCCATCAAACAATTCATAGAACAGTAAATAATAGGGACAATATTGTAATTGATAAGTTTAGCTTGAGTAAATAATTAAGTTATAAGTTAAATCCCTTACAGCTTGATCACTTGAAACCCTTTTTCAATCGATCCAAGAAAAGATTGATACAACTTGAGATTAGGTAGATCGAATTCGATCGTACTTCAATAGATCCAATTCTCGATTGATCGAACCCACAACTTCGATCGATCTATCGCATTTAAAAAATCAATTCTAAGAGGACTTTTAATCATGACATGATCATTCTACTTTCTCGATTGATCCAAACGTTATTCGATCAATCGAGTATTTTATGTGAAAAATATTCTTATGTGTCTAATATAAAATTTAACATACATAAGAATATAATTATACATAAGAAGTATTCATTTGATGCTTAGTAGTTTCTTCAACTCAAAATAGTGATCTTGAGTGACGAGCCTAGAAACTAAATTATATTTAAATATTTTGTTTACAAATATTACTAACACTCATATACCTTACAAAAAGGAAAAAAAATCAAGTAAAAGATCATCATATTTCCATATTGTGTTAATTTATAGGGAAAAGTCACAGTAAGATGGATTCTTATAAGGCTTATACTAATCAAAGAACTAAAGCGTGACCTTGCATCTAAAAGTAGAGATATAAAATGGTTTATCTCATCTCATGTTCCATTTAGTATCTCTAATGGGTTTAGGGTACAATATTGACTCATTTTATTTAAATATTATTTCATCTCATTTAGATTGTAGTCATAATGAGTTTAACTTTAAATATACGTTGTAACATTTTTCTTATTAAACTTAAATTAGAAATAATCATGTGTCATAATTTTTATTATTTCTATATTATTATTTGTCTCATAGAGGCCTATTAGCGATAATTGAGATATCTCAATTAATATCGCCTCGTTATCATCTCATCTCATTAAAAATTAAGTAAGAAAGCAAAATTAAAATAACTAAAAATAAATAGAAATAATTAATTAAATTAGATTTGATAACGAAGAAGATATATGAGAAAATATCTATGAATACTTAATCTCTTAATTTTTTAAACATGCGAATCACTAAAAATTCTTTAATATAATTATCAACTAATTACACGATCAACTGAATCTAATTTAGCATGTAGTTATCTCTTAAGTAAATTACACACCATATAGTAATTAACTTAATCACACTCCAATGCGATTAAATTGCATGCTACTCATTAAATTCATCAATTATGGATTATATACATAAGAATCATACATCTTTGCCTAAAAAATATGCATGTTATTTAATTAAGACAAACAATTGAATAATTCTCTTAAATATATTTAATTGTCCCTATAGATCAATTATTGGTCAAATAATTATTATTATAAAAATCAGATTAAATAATATAATTAAATTAAAATCATAGTTGAGGTAAAATATTAGATAATCATATGTTAAAAATTAGGTTCATAAGACCCATAGATTAATAAATTAGGTAGACATAATTTTGTTCATAAAACTCATATTTTTCATAATGAAAGATATAAATATTTATAAGTAAAGGAAAAGAAGAAGAAATACAATTAATCTCTTGAATTATAATACCATATCTCTTGAATTTCCACCAAAATTTTATCTCTTTTTGAATTTTTCTCTCTTTTTGGCTCCAAAAACTACTAAAATATCTGTAATTTTTGGCTTATTATGGTTTATGGGGCAATCGGGGGGTTAAATTAGGTTCAAATGTAATATGGACTATCATATCAACTTCAAATAAAAAACTGAGACAAAAAAAAAAGGAAAATTAGTAGCACTGGTGAATAAAAATGCAACATATGGCAAGAAAGAAAGGCATATTCAATCCGTGCATGAGGCATGGCATAGTTGATTGGTCTTGATCAGTGCACACTAAGTCAAAACCACATGGCATGATGTGATTTTCAATTACGGATTATGTGGCGTTCCGTTGAAAAGAAAGGATGAATCAGGTGATGACGCATGGTGATCGCGCTATGAAACTCAAAATGAGTGTCGTGTTGACACGTGGTATGGATTTGCATCACTCGATGCATGTGGTGTTGTGTAATTGGACCTCTTCGCTTATGTGGTGCTCAAATGGCATGCTTGATCCACTCCCTTACTTGCGTGGTTGATGAACGAAAACCGGCATCGCCAATTCTCGCAAATACTTTGGTTTTAATATTTGTAAAACTCTCGCAAGTGCACGAATCATTTCGTAGAAAATGATAAGTATACTCCCAAGGTCGATCTAAGGAAGGAATGTATGTGGTTCTTAATTTATTATTCAAACTTTTAAAAACGAAATTAAATCCTAAACATCCTGTCACGATAGTTTGGTTTTTGTGTTCCTAATCTAATAACATAAAATAAACATATTTACAGATTAATTAAATATAATAAAAAATAAACATAGATACAAATTCAATAAATAAATATAAATACAGATTCAATAAATATTCATGCAAATTTTATCATTTATATTAGTGGATTATTTATGGATATAATAACTAAATTAATTATGCTTGCTCATATTATCTAGGTTATTAAAGATATAAATTGATATTTTATTGATTCTCTCTTTTTGTATGAATACCACCTTTGGGTGGGTTAGATATTCTTTGTTAACTAAACAAATCAATTAACACCTTTATGGGTGGGGTTGATAACTAATTTGGTTAATTAAATTAATTCCTTTTTCTAAGAGATTGAAAAATGAACCATTTAAATGCCACCTTTGGTGGGGTTAGGCAGTTTAAACTTTATTCAAGGTGTCCAAATTAAACCCAAGAATTTAGTTATCCAGTACTAACTTTCAAGTTTTAAAACCACTATTGAAAACATGTTGTCAATACATTTTCACATAATAATTCTTATAAAAACTTTTGAAATAGAGTTTCAACTTAACTACGAGGCGATTGTACCAACAAATAAAAGAGCACTACTCTAAATTAGAGGATAACTAAACCTTAAAATCTAATTTTCAGATTTAAGTTTGTAATGAAAAATAATATATTTCTCTCTAACATCCTTAATATAAAATCTTGAATAAAAATAAAATCAATTCATTTTAGAAATTTTCACCTATTTAATATTTCGCAAGCATAACAACGTTATTATTATATCACGATTATAAACAATAAAGACAGTTAAATTTAATCACAGACAAATTAAATATAACATACGTAGAATAAAGATAAAAATAACTCAGAAAAGAAAATAAAATCCTTACGTAACTGGCGCTTATTCCGTTGCTAGAAAACCCCCAAACGGAATTCAGCACTTCCATTTATTGAATCAAAAATCTAAATTATTACAAAACATTACAAGTTCCTCTCAAAAAGAGAAGAACTCTAAACCTAAGAGAATTGAACTAAAAACTAAGAGAAAAACTAAGAAAAGCTTAGAAACTAAGAAAGAAACTAAGAAAAACTCAAAAACTAAGAAATGAGAGAAAGAAAGAAGAGAGAAGTGTGGTTTTGAGGTGTTTGAAGGTATGATTTGAATTGAATAGAAGGGGGTATTTATAGGTGAGGATGGAGAGAAAAAATGAGTAAAAAAATGTTAAAAAAATATTAAAAAATTAAAAAACGTGTAATGGACATGCTGAGGTCATCAATGACGTCGCGTGACGTCATGACCAATTTCTGCACACGTGAAAAATGGGGTGGCAACGTTGGGCGCACGGAGGAAGCGTTTCTGGACACAGGCGCCAGCCGGCTTATCGAGCTTGTCATGCGCGCGTGAACAAGTAACTCGCATAAGATCTTTGCCGCGCATGAACAAGAATAACCTCGCAGCGCACAATATGCCACAAACGATCCCTCCGCGCGTAGTTGGGCGGAATGGCGGCTGCTTTTTCTCTTTTTGACCCATTTTGTCCAATTTTTCCATATTTGTCGACCTTTACGCATTTATTTATTAATATATTTGTGATGTATTGCTTCCATATTCCTCTTTGAGTCTTTAAGTTGCATTTTTAAGCCAAAATACGCGAAAAACAATAAAAATACCCGTGATTCTGAAAAAGACAAATTTATATAAATATATGATAAAACATATAAATATATATATTTTTAATCAATTAATGTGCATAAAATCATGGTTATTTTAGTGCTTTTTGAGCACTCATCAGTGGTGTCCACGTGGCATCTTTTAATTGGTCATAGATTAAAAAATTCATAAAAAATCTAAAACAATTCCAAAAAAATTCAAAAAATATACAAAAATTATATTTTCATTCATTTTCACGATAAAATTCATATTTTAATATTTTTAACTCTAAAAATACTACTTATTGAATAAAATGAGCAAATATTAGGTAGAAAAGTGCATTAATGACTATAATTTCATAGAGTCATTGCACCTTCAAACTTAACTCTTTATTTGTTCTCAAGTAAAGCCAATTCAAACTAGATAAATTAATATGGAAAATATATCCATAAGTATATATATACCTATTAATACATGTATATTTAGCAAAAATTATTCCTCCTAAAAGTCGTATAATTCTATAACAAGAAGGTTTACATATTCGTCAATTAACGTTCCATCAATAGAAAGATATACAAGATTTTTAACAAATTGATTTGTATATGTGTTGCACATGATATCTTTCAATGCAAACATGAGATCAACTTATATGAGCATGTTAATCAATTCAATCTTAAAATAAAGGCCACAAGTCTATTTTTCACTAATATAAAATATGCACTTTGTTAAAAATCAATAAGAGCTTTACATGCTTTTAATGTAGGGCTTTACATGCTTATAATGTAAGGTTTATTTGGGAGTTGATAAATGAATACATTTAGGATTTTTAACTACAGTTGAGCTTTTACTTGATAGTTTAGTGCATCATATCTTATCATTTTTTTCATATTCTTTTATTCCATATCTTTTTTTTTTGTATATTCACAATTAATAACCACAAACTTATTTCAATTTTATTTTCTTTTCTTTTAGAGAGATAATTGTGTTGTGAGTTTTTCCTTTTTTATTCTTTTTCTTTCTCTTTTTTATAGGGTGCATTACATTTCACCTTATTCTATAGCATTGCACATGATTGTATTTTTTTCTTTTCATAAAAGCTAAAGGCAATGCTTACTAGTTAGGCATAAAGTGTGACTTAAAGATATGAAAGGTTCTTAATTAGGCAAAAATGAGTGATTATAGATATTAACAATGGTTAGCTTGAAATGCTCAATTGATCTAAATAAGGCCTAAATAAATTTTTTTGTTAAATACTATTTAGAATTTTACCTCAAGGGATGATAAAATAGATTCTAAAACCTGATAGATCTCATCAACTCACATAACTCATCACAAGTTTTCTCTCAATAAAAACACCAAAATCAATCATGAATATGTGCATAAAAATTTGAATTAATTCAATCAAAACTAGCAAGCATATTATATTATTAATGTAAGTATATTAACGAGCATGATATATTCCTTATCCTAGTCTCTGCAACCAATTTTTATCATTGAGTTAATTTCTTTCTTATCAAGTATGCATGCAATTTTCATATATTTATCAATTTCTACTTAAATAATGATTAAAAACATCCTAAAAATAAAAAATTCCTAAAAATTGAAAATGCTTACTAAATACTAAAGTAAAGAATGAAGTTCCTTCCCTAAAACTTAAATTACACATTGTCCCTAATGTGCATATATAAATATGAAAAAGGTAAAAGAAAAGAAAACTCCCTTAGTCTTGGCATAGTATATCTATCGTTGAAATTCTCAATCTTATTACACTATTTCTCTCCACATTTATACACCTACAAAATAAAAACAATAAAAATATAAGTAAAATAATGTTGGGTTAACTCTTAACCAATGTCAAATTTAACATCTTTGACTAGACGGTCATATCAAGTTCTAAGGTACATCCATTTGTGTCAATTTACTTTTGAGTTTGCTTGGAAGCAATTTGAGTTTTAATTTGTTCAATAATACTTTATGTTTTGGTTTAAAAACATGATGTTTAATTCTCTTACCATGCCATACTTTTGTTTTCCTTTTCTACTTTTGACATTCTTATAAGCATTCCATCATAACTCATCTAATTTATGTATTTCCAACATCTTATTCACCTTTCTATTGGACTCTTTTGTTTTTCCACTTGATTGGAGATGGTAAGGAAAAAGGTAATAAATGGTTTGATCTTAGATTATATCTCAAAACTTTTCATAAGCACATTAGGTATACACATAGGAGGTGTAGCTTCCAAATAGTACATACAATCAAAAATATCAATCATAGATTCTATACTTTCAAAATTAAAAGATCTAGATTGAGTTGTTTCTTGGTTAGTTTACTAAATTGTCCACAATAACATGTGTAATAGTCTTAATTGTAGGCAACTTAATAGAATCTTTTAACTTATCATCTATCCTAAAGAACTCATTAGCATTATAAATATCAGGGGGTTCAGATTCTTTAAAAACTTTAAATGTTACTTGTTCATCTTGTAATTTCATTGTAAGCTCACCTTTTTTCTACATCAATGAGTGCTCTTTCGATTGTTAAGAATAGACGATCAAGTATAGTAGGAATGTCACAATCATCTTCTATATATAGTACAATGAAATCAGTTAGAAATATGAACTTGTCTACTTTTACTAGCACATTTTCTTAGACAAAATGTCTTCTAAAAATTTGGCATAAGAATATATTTGTTCAAGTACATCTGTAAATAGTATATTTATGTACAATTTCTTAAATACATCCAGAAATTTTTAAAATTGTGTGTCTAACTTTTATTTTTGTAGTCTTTGAGGAAAGTAATAGTAGTTTTGTAAATGTTTCTCTTTTTGGCAGAATTATTTCCTTTTTATTGCTCTCATTATCTACTTGTTCCTTATTATTTTTAGTCTCATGTTTCTCCTTTAGAGTTTTACCACTCCTCAAGACTATGGTTTTGCAATGCTTCTTACCTTATCTTCTTCGGTTTATAATTGTGTCACTTGGAAGGTTATATTGAGACCTTTGGCTTATGGCATGGGCAAGTTGCCCCACTTTGTTATCTAAATTTCGAATTGAAGCCTCTTGCGTTGACACTTTTGTATTTATTGAATGGATGAAATCCTTCATCATCCCCAATAAAGAATTTGTATTGTCCTTAATAGGTGGCTTCTTCTCTTGAACTTGAGATATTATGGTTCTTGGAAACTTGGTGGTGGAAACGATTGACGGTTGAGAAATTTGGATGTTGTCTTCGTCCTAGATTATATGTGTTTGAGTACGAGTTATTGTTTTAGTTCACAGTATCCACATAACATGCTGATTCAGAATTACTTGGAAAATTATCAAACAAATGAGTTCCACCACAAAAGACATCAGACACCCTTGAATCTTAAACTTGGTTCATACTAGTTAGCGAGTTTTTAGCCTTCAAAATATTCACCAAAGATGACATTTGAGCTGTAAGTACCGTGATAACATTTATCTCATGCACTCCAGCTACTTTTCTTGTGGCTATCCTTCTGTCTATTAGCCATTAATAATTATTGCTAGTCATTTTCTCAAGTAAATCATAAGCTTGCATCAATAATGCTTCTTGTTTTAGCATGAGGCTATTGTAGAAAATCTCCATTTGGATACAATAAGGGATGTCATGGTAAGAAAAATTGTTGTTTTATTATTGATCTCAAAATATGTTCGATTTTAGGATTTAAAAGCAAAATTTCTCCTTTACAGACTTTGCTCGTGTAATAGAACCAACTATGTTTCTAATAGCACTAAAGGAAATATAAAAATTAAAAAATAAATAACTAAATAAATTAAAATTATTAAAAATAAACAAATAAAAATAACTAAAATTAAATTAAATTAAAATTAATTTATAATGTTTATAATCTTTGACAACGGTGTCAAAAATTTGTTTGAACATGAATTGTGTGCAATGAAGTATACGTATCATAATAAATAATATAATAATAAGAAAATATCATTCTCATACAATTTATGCTATTATAAACTAATTTTTAAAACAAAAAAATAACAATTTTTTTTTGTATTTTTATATTTTATGAAAGCAAAATTTAAAAAACTAAAATTAAATAGTAATAATTACTTAAATAAGATTTGGCAGCTAAGAAGGTATATGAGAAAATATCTAAGAATAATTAATCTCCTAATTTTTTAAACATGTGAATCACTAAAATCTCTCCAATACAATTATCGATCAATTGAATCTAATCTAGTATGTATTTCTCTTTAAAGTAAATTACGCACCATATAGTAATTAACCTAATCACAGTCTCATATAAATTAAATTCCTTACTCATTAAGTTAATCAATTATGGATCAGATGCATATGAATCATATATCTCTACTTAGAAACTATGCATGTTATTTAAATAATTAAATAATTCTTTTAATTCTATTTAATTACGTCTATAGATCATTTGTTGGCCAAATAATTAATAGCATAAAAATTAGATAAAATAATATAATTAAATGGAAATCATAGTTGGATAAATTAGAAAATTAGTTTCGTAGCACCTATAGATTAATATATTAGTTATACCTAATTTTATTCATAAAATTCATTTATTTATATAAAAATATATAAATATTGATAAAAAAGGAGAAAAAAATAAATACAACCCATCTCTTGAATTGTAGTAATAATCTCTCCTTGAATCTCCACTAAACTTGTATCTCTTTTTTATTTTTTTATATTTTTCTTTCTTTTTGGCTCCAAAAACTCATGAAAAATATGTAAATTTTGGCTTATTAGAGTTTAAAGAGAAATTAGGAGGTTAAATTAGGCTCAAGTAAAATATGGATCATCATATCAGCTTTAGATCAATCATAAGGGGTTGACACGAAAAAAATAAATTAATAGTACTGGAAAATAAAAATGCAACATATGGCAAGAATGAAAGGAATTTGGTGTTATGGATTGGTTGGCACGCCGTTGAAAATAAAGGATGAATGAGATGATGATGTGTAGTTAGCTCTTTAACTATGTTGTGAAACTCGAAACAAACGTCATGCAGACAAGTGACATGGCTCTGTATCACTTGGTACTTATGTCATTGCACGATTGGACCTTTTTACTTGTGTGGTGCCCACGTGGCATGCCTGGTTAGCTCCCCTACTTACATGACATTCATGTGGCATCTTATAGTTGGTCTTGCATTAAAAAAATCTCAAAAATTATATTTGTATCCCTTTTCACTATAAAGTTCATATTTTCATATTTTTAATTAAAAAATACTACTTATTAAATATAACAAGTAAATATTAAGAAAAAAACTACACTAATTACTTTATTTCATTAAATAATCATAATACAACAACAATTATCCATAATAACATAATCCCTTGCTCTAGTTCAAGTGGGAGCTTTTTCTTACCTCTAACAACCTCTATAAGGTTCAATGCCAAAGATTCTCCATCCAATGTGAGTAAAGGAAGAAGATTTATTATCGAAAAATTAATATTAAGAATACATGCAAATTGATATAACATATCAATATTTGAGCTTGCAAATCCCTTGCTCTAGTTCAAGTGGGAGCTTTTTCTTACCTCTAACAACCTCTATAAAGTTCAATGCCAAGATCCTCTGTCCAAAATGCGAGTAAAGGATAAAGATTTATTATTGAAAGGTTAATATTAAGAATAGTTGCAAATTGATTTAACATATCAATATTTGAGCTTGCACATTCGGTGCCAACAACAATAATAACAATTGGACCATAAACTTTACTAGCTGATTGTAAGAAGTTAGAAAATGTTTCTTTAAGTTATCCAAGACATTATATGAAATTTGATAAAATAAAATATGAAAGCAATAGAGAGAACAAGATAAAGAGAGAAAGAAACAATGAACACTCTTCTATATTAATGAATGACTAACATACAATAATAAAGTATATTCTAATGGTTATATAGATCATATCTCACACTGATAAGCTCACTAGAAGGTTATGATCACATGTGCATAAAGTGAAAATATTTTCTTCTAATTAATTGTATCAAACCTCACATGATCATATGTGAAACCATTATCATTTTGTTATACACATTAACATTCCTCTATAGTCTTAGGCTTGTGTAGGACAATTAATTTTTTTCTAAGCTCTTGAAAATGGGAATCAAAAAGTGCTTTAGTCATCCATCTGCTATTTGTTTTTGTGTAGGTGTATGCAACATTGAAGGTATCAACAAACACTTTCTCACGAACACAACAAAAATCAATTTAAATATGTTTTGATCTCGAATACAAAGGAGAATCAGATGGTTCAAGATGAATAAACTATGGAGTAGTAGAAGATGTGGAATAATAAGAAGGTAAAGGCTCACAAGTAGTCACATATGTTAAACTTGTAGGAATAGACTCACAAGCAGTCACTGGTTTTGAAGTTGTAGGAACATGTACATTGGAAGAGATGTTTTTGAGAAAAAAAATTGTCAAGTTATAGGTGAAGTGGGAATTTAGACATAAAATGGAATTGAAGTAGAAGAGGAACTACAAACTGTATAAGAGTAGGAGAGGCAGAAGTGTGGTGCAAGAAGGGAAACACATTCTCATCAAATCGAACAAGAGTTGACAAAAAATATTACTAGAGGTAGGTTATAAACACCAAAACCCCTTGTATTGAGTAGCAAAACCTAGAAAAACAAAAGGTATCTAGATTCAAGTTTGTTATGATTATATAGGAAAAGAAATAGGTGACACAAGCAACCAAACACTTTCAAATAAGTGTAATCTAGTTTTTGTTTAAAAAGAATCTCAAAAGAACTAGTTCCATGAAGTGCCTGAGATGGTAAATGATTAATCAAATGCATAACAGTTTGGAACCTATAGTCCCAATATGTCATAGGCATATTAGATTTCATAATCAAAACCAAACTAACATCTATGACCTGTCTATTGCATCTTTCTATAACACCATTCTGAGATGGTGTGTAAGGACAGAAAAGTCTACGCAATATACCACTCTTAAAGAGATAAGATTCCATTTTTTTAAGTTCAGTACCACTATCAGTTTGAAGAAATTTAATATTGGCTTGAAATTACCTATTAACAGATGCCTCAAAATACAAGAAAATAGAAGGTACTTGTGTCTTGCTACAAAGAAAATAAATCCAAATAAATCTTGTACAATCATCAATAAACAAAAGAAAGTATTTCATTCCTTGAAAAGAGGTAACAAGAGAAGGTCCCCATATGTCTACATGTATTATATCAAAGGGATGTAAGGAAAGAGTATGAACATGTGTTACAAGTAGTCTATGTACCTTAGCTAACTGGTAAGGATTACAAAGGCTAGAGGTATTAGTGAAGTTAGCTCCTTATTCATACTAGCTGCTACTTTTTTAACATCATCAGTATGGGGATGTCCAAGTTTATTAGGCAATAAAATACTATTAACCATAATCTTAAGACAAGTTATTGATCTTACCCCTTGTAAGTTGTGTTGTGAAGGTAGTTGATATAGTCCATTTTTAACAGCCCCCGTACATCCTTTATTCAAAATGAGTTAGATGAAAATTCCACGGTAACATTATTATCTTCATAAAGCTTCTTAACTGAAATCAAATTCTTCTCTAATTGTGGCACACACATTAAGTTATGCAATTGAAGGTGTAAGAACCATGAGACAAATTGTTACTAGCAATATATGAAATAAGTAAATTAGATCCATTGCCAAGTAGTATAGTAGTAGTACTTATGTAAGGCCTTTTTTACGAAACCATTGAATCATCAGTAGTGAGGTGATAAGTAGCACCTGTGTCCATGAACCATTGCTATGCAGTGGCATGTGTTAACATTATAGTTGTCAGCAAAGCTTATGATAAATAATTTTTGTGAGAAGTAGAAGCAACGTTTTGAGGAAATATAGGGATATCTAAGGGTGTATCAGATGTCATAATATAAAATGTCTGTGCAAAATGTGCTTGAAGGATATTTCCCTTTGGTTTTAAATTGTTTTTACTATAAACACCACTATTTTTAGACTGTGTGTACCTAAAGTAAACGAGCTACATTATGGCCATATTTCTTACAAATTTGACATTGAATGTTGTCAAATTTATCAGTCTTAGTAGGTTAAGGTAAAGGTTGATGTTCAAGAAGTAAAGATGAAGCAGGTTGTGAGGATGCTAGAGAAGAAGATGTTGAGAAGGCCTTAGTGTAATTAGCTTAAGCATAAGGTACATCAGATGCACTCATACACTCATGTTATCTATCATGAACACGCAATAGTGTGAACAATTCATCCATGCCAAGAATTCATTTCTTTTCAATGGAATTTGACAAGTGATGCATATTGTGCATCCAATCTTCCTAGCACATAGAGCATCTGCTCTTTTTCACTAATTGAATATTCAAAAACCAGTAGATGATTAATAAGATCCTTTATTGTGCTAATGCATTGCTCAAATGACATATTACCTTTCATCAGAGACTGTAATCTCCACCATAGATCCATCATACATCTCTAAGAATCATTATTGAATGCTTTACCAATAGTATGCCAATAATCCTAAGATGTTTGTTTATCGATAAGGAAATTCAAATGACTCGGTGAAATGGATGAGTAAATCCAATTCTTGATAGCATTATCATATCTCTCCCAGAGTAGGTGATTAATGTTTTCTTTAAAAATTTCACAAGTGTGAGAAACTTTAGAAGCATTAGTTGTGACAACAATCTTCTTGAGAATTGGTTGTGGAGGCACAAAAGTTTCTTTGACCAATGATCTGAGGCCAAAGTGTAATCACTTATAGCAATTATTCATTCCAAATATAGGATATCTAGTTTCATTGAGAAACTTGGATTAATAGGATACATCGACAAAGAGAAAAAAGAAAATATAGATGAAGATTGAGGAAGAACTTTTGAAGACAAAGTTGGTTTGATCAAAGCAAATAAGTATCCATCATGTGCTTTAATTATGACTGGGGTAGCAGTAGACATTGATTCATCCATTGATGAACTACTCTGATACTATGATAAAATAAAAAATAAAAGCATAAGAGAGAAAAAGATTAAGAAAGAAAGAAACAATGAACATTATTTTCAATAAATGATTGGCTAACATACAATAGTTGAGTATAAATGAATGGTTACATAAATCATATCTCATTGTGATAATCTCACCACGAGGTTATGATCACGTGTGCATAAAGTGAAAATATCTTATTCTAACAAACATCACATGATCGCATGTGAAAGCATTAGCATTATGTAACACATATTAACAAAATCCCCCAAAACTCTTTTCCTAAATAGTTAAAAGCTTCTAAGCAATTTTTTGGTATAACCTTTGAGATCTTGACATTTGGTGATAATTGAATCCCAAACCTAAGGGATGTTTGATTGGTGGGAATAGACTTATGAATAAAATAAGTATGCATATTTCTTTGTTCATTTGAACTTAAAAGGCTAAGATCGCAATTCTTTTGGAATACATACTTCCTTGAGATACAAAATGTAAATGTGTCAAACGAGCTGGGTTTAAGTTGGACTAGTTTAGCACATTTGAGCCCAACTCATCTTAAGTGTGTTGTAGCTAAGTTCAACTCATTTAATTTTTAAATGAGTTTAGTTGAACTCATTTTTATGTGAGTTGAGTTGAGTTGTTCATGAACAAATCATTTATTTTTATTTAGCTTTATTATATTAAATAGAAAGTTTATTACGTTTTGAACTCATTTTAATAGGTTTATGATATTAATTTTTAAATATTAGGTAGTTTGTGATGGTTATATTATATTTAGTTAAATAAAAAAGTTAATGATATAATTTTTTTTAATTAATGAAAAAATTTGATTGTTTACAAAAAATTAATGTTTGGGTAAAAATAATGTTCAAAAAAACCAACCAAAAAAGTATTAAAAAATATGTTCAATCCTTAACAAAAAAACAAAAATATTCGGCCAAAAAATTCGTTCAATGATATGGTGAGTTATTTCTGAGTTCAAGTAAATTGGTCATTTAAGTTTGTCTTTAATGAATTAGATTTTTTCACCTTATAAACTTAATATGTCAACTTTAAATAAGTTCAGCTGAATTAGGTAGCTCGTTTGATACTTCTAAGACTACGTTTTTTCATTCAAAAAGAATAGTTATTTCTTCTTTCAAAAAAATAACATTATATTATATTATATTATACTAAAAAATATCTTAATTATTAATAGAAATTATATTATTAAATATGAAGGTTATTTTGAAAAAAAAAATAAATGAAATAATTTTTTTTCATTCCATGACAATTAGGTAATAAAGAAAAGTAAATTATAATTTCAATTATGGGAACTAAACATGACCCAAGTGTTTTCCCTTGCCGACACACCCTTTGCACCTAAACTGCCAAAGCCTTCCCCAACTGCCACCATGCGCCATTTGGTCCCAGTCGCCGTCCCTTGCTGATGGAACATTCCTCATGCAAGTCATACAAGGTCGCATTTTCTCTAATTTCCTATATCCAATTTTACCAGATCGCACAATATGCAGTACTACAATAATGATCTATTACCCCTTTTTTTGCTGCTATTTTAAGAAAAATAGATAAAAATTTACATTTGTAACTGTTTGTGAAAAACAAGCGCAATAACGTAACATAAGCAACACTGCACTTGTTTTTACATTAACAAAAGAAATATTGCGCCTTTTCTTATAAAAACAGGCACAAGCTCAAAATTTTGCCGCTTGGTGGCAATCCCTTAATCCTTTTTGGCTTTATCTCATCCACTCAAAATTTCTCTCAACCATTGTCCCTCACTAATCAATACAGAACCACCAACGCCCATTGGAATACACCGAAAGCGGCATAGACGAAGATCCTTAAATTCTCGTCACATTCAATTTCTTCCTAAAATATTGAAGCTTTTATCATACACTTCATACCATCATCCCCGAATGAACAATCTGGTGTCTCTCGTTCTCAGACCTAGGCATTTCGGTTCTAATTGATGAAATTTTTTCTATATATCTAAAAGAAAACTTTTTTTGGTCAAACCCCTTTCACACAAAACACAACATCCCATGTGCCTCCCCTGCTAGATACCCACCAACCCATAATTGAATCCATGAATCGGAACTACTTGAAAGAAGTATTTTCGAGGTATGCTCAATATTTATTCTAAAATTTAAGGATTATTGGTCTTTGTTGTTATAGTTATGAACCTAGTGAAGAGTAATAACTTTGAGATGTTTAGATTGCATGTTAATTGCAGTAGCCTGTGTTATATTTGGCCCAAAAATGAAATTAGTACAAAGCTCAAACCTAATTAATTAAACCATTCCTCTCTTATATATATATGCATTTTGTTTCCTTTACTGCGTGTGATTTTTTGCAGCAGTCGAAAGAAATTAAAACAGAGCAGCAACAGCAGTAGAATAAAAGAAAAACTACAAGAGATATAGCAGGTGCAGAATTTGGAAGAAGAGAAGTTGTTTTTCCTTCCACATTTTCATGTCCTTGAGGATTGTCAATTATATTCATCTCATTTGTACGGTAATATTTGATTTAATAGCAAGTTTGTTAATTTATCTTGCTATATATATTACCATTAAATTAGAGGGATATTTTGTGGGTTGATTTTGGAATTTGGTATAATTTGTGAAGCTCTGGTAATTGGTGTTTGTATCTCCGTTTGGTTATTAGTGGATTTTTCCTCGGTGTGCCGTCGTCAGTGGAGTAGACTTTTCACATTGAAAAGTTGAACCACTTAAATCATTGTGTGCCATTTAATTTCTTACTGCTTATTACTTTTGTCATTACCCATCATCATTAATTTGTGTAACCAAAATTGGACCCGATATTCGCTTCCATAAGTGCCAATTCTTCACCAAATTGGTATCAGAGCTATTGGATTATTCTGTTATTTATTGGAACTGATCAAGTTTGCTCTTTTGGATTTATTTTGAGCTTCTGGTTATCTGATTGGTTTCATATTTTTGGGTTGTACTTATGTTTATTTAATATTGGGTTTTCTGTCATGACGGCAAAATATGAAATTAAGAAATTCAATGGTAGAAATGATTTCAGTTTATGGGGTATGAAGATGCGAGCCGTATTAGTTAAAGAAGGGCTCGTTAAGACACTTGAAGGCAAGGATAAATTGCCAGAAAAATTGACTGATGAAGAAAAAGATGCATTGATGGAAAATGCTTTGAATTCAATTCAGTTATCCCTGTCTGATGAGGTATTACGCGAGGTTGGTAATGAGGAATCTCCTGCTGGGTTATGGCTTAAATTGGAGAATTTGTATATGACCAAGTCTTTGACCAGTCGGTTATATTTGAAGCAGTGTTTGTATACATTCAGAATGTTAGAAGGTACACCTTTGCACGATCATCTTGATGAATTTACTAAAATTATTCATGATCTGAAAAATGGTGGTGTTAAGATTAACAATGAGGATCAGGCCTTAGTTCTATTATGTTCTTTAGCTCATTCATTTGAACATTTTGTTGATACTATGCTATATGGGTGAGACACTATTTCTTTGGAAGATGTCAAAGCAGCTTTGAATTCCAGAGAGTTGAAGAAAAAGGTGTCTACAAGCAACAATGATAATAGCAGTGGTTTATTTGTCAGAGGTAGAAATCAAGAAAAAGGCACAAGTAGTAATAGAGGCAAGTCTAGATCCAAATCTAGAAAAAGAAAAGATAAATGCAATTATTACCATCAGGAAGGGCACTGGAAAATAAATTGTCCGAAACTCAAAGGTAAAGGAAAATCTGCCACAACGTCTTCTGGTACTAATGATGTTGCTGGTGTTGTAGATAGTTCTGGTTCCGATGGTGAAAATGTTCTATCAGTATCTATTGGTTCCCCTGGTGATGTTTGGATTCTTGATTCGGGTTTCACTTACCATATGTGCCCCAATAGAGATTGGTTTGCTTCTTATCAGTCTATTGATGGGGGTGTTGTCTTGATGGGAAACAATATGTCCTGCAAGGTTATTGGTATTGGTACTGTCCGAATTAAGATGCATAATGGTATTGTTAGGACTTTGAAAGATGTTCGCCATGTTCCAAATTTGAAAAAGAATTTGATATCTTTGGGTACTCTTGATTCACAAGGCTATAAGTATGTAGCTGAAGGTGGAGTTTTAAAAGTTAGTAAGGGTGCTCTCGTTGTTATTAAAGGGCAATTGTCGCGTGGTCTCTATATGCTTCAGGGTAGCACTGTTATTGGCAGTGTATCAGTTTCATCCTCGTCAGATCAAGATTCAGACACTACTCGATTATGGCATATGCGGCTTGGGCATATGAGTGAGGCAGGGATGTCTATTTTGAGCAAACGAGATTTGCTTTGTGGTCAGAAAACTGGGAAGCTTGATTTCTATGAGCAGTGTGTTTATGGAAAGCATCGTAGGGTCAAGTTCAGTACAACCATCCATAAAATGAAAGGTACTGTTGATTATATTCATTCAGATCTTTGGGGTCCTTCTCGTGTTGTGTCTAAGGGTGGTGCCCGGTATATGTTGACTTTTATTGATGACTTCTCTCGTCATGTTTGGGTGTATTTTCTAAAGAACAAGAATGACGCATTCTCAAAATTTGTGAAATTCAAGGCTTGTATAGAAAATCAAACAAGCAAGAAAATCAAGCATTTGAGAACTGATAATGGTTTGGAATTTTGTGATAGTCAGTTTAATGAGTTCTGTGAAAGAAATGGCATAGTGAGACACCGCACTGTGCGTCATACACCACAGCAAAATGGAGTAGCAGAACGTATGAATAGGACTCTCTTAGAAAGAGCTCGTTGTATGCTCTTTCAAGCTGACTTGGATAAATCCTTTTGGGCTGAAGCTTGTAACCATGCCTGCTATTTTATGAATCGGTCTCCATCAACTACAATTAAGTTGAAGACTCTGTTTGAGGTATTCTTTGGTATTCCTGCTAATTATTTTGATTTGAAAGTTTTTGGTTGTCCTGCTTATGCTCATGTTAATGATGGTAAACTTGAGCCTAGGGCATTGAAATGCATATTTCTGGGGTATCCTTCTAGGGTGAAGGGTTATAGATTATGGTTTGTTGAATCCAAGTCACCTAAATTTTTGATTAGCAGAGATGTTAAGTTTGATGAGTTTTCCATGTTGCAAAAGAAAAAAGAGTCTATTGTTGCAGATAAAGACCACGGTGTTAGTGAGTAGGTGGAGCTTGAGAGTGGAGTTCATAGTCGAGTGTAAGAAGGCACTTCAGATCAACCATCTGTGGATGAGATAGATGATTCTGCTCATGATGTAGCAGAAGAGCAACATGAGCAACCATACAGTATCGCTAAGGGTAAAGGAATAAGAGAGATTAGACGCCCTTAGAGGTACGCAGATGCAGACTTAGTTTCTTTTGCATTGTCTGTGGCAGAGTCTATTGAGGTGCATGAACCTTCTAGTTATCATGAAGCTATCACTTGTGATGAGTCTGTTCAGTGGTTGGTTTCTATGAATGAAGAGATTGAATCACTTCATAAGAATCATACATGGGAATTGGTGAAACCGCCTAAGGGCCAGAAGATTGTTGGAAACAAATGGGTCTTCAAGAAAAAGGAAGGTATACCTGAGGTTGAAGCAGCTAGGTTCAAGGCACGTGTTGTTGCAAAGGGCTATTGTCAGAAGAAAGGTATTGACTTCAATGAAGTATTTTCTCCTATTGTGAAACATAGCTCTATTCGTGTGTTTCTTGCTATGGTTGCATTTTTTGACATGGAATTAGAATAGCTTGATGTCAAAACAGCCTTCTTACATGGTGAGCTTGAGGAACAAATATATATGCATCAACTAGAGGGTTTGTTGTTCCTGGCAAGGAAGATCATGTTTCTTATTGAAAAATTCTTTATATGGGTTGAAGCAATACCCTAGGTAACGGTATAAGTGGTTTGATTTTTTTATGATTGATCATGGTTACTCTAGGAATGATTATGATAGTTGTGTTTATCATAAAAGAGTCCATGATGGTTCATCAATTTATTTGTTGCTTTATGTTGATGACATGCTTATTGCTTCTAAGAATAAGTGTGAGATTCAAAAATTAAAGTCTCAATTTAATGGTGAATTTGAGATGAAAGATTTGGGTGCAGCGAAGAAAATTTTAGGCATGAAAATTTACAGGGATAGACAAGCGGGCAAGCTTTATTTGACTCAGAAAAGTTATATTGAAAAATTTCTTGAACGTTTTGGCATGAAAGATTCTAAACCTATGAGTACGCCATTAGCTACGCATTTCAGGCTTTCTTTGGATTTGTCACCACAGTCAAAGAAGAGGAATGGTACATGTCTCAGGTTCCATATGCTAATGCCGTTGGGAATTTGATGTACGCTATGGTTTGTACTCGTCCAGACATTTCACATGCAGTTAATGTTGTCAGCAGATATATGGGTAATCCTGGTAAGGGTCATTGGCAAGCAGTGAAATGGATACTTCGGTATTTGAGAGGTACATCTAATTTTGGTTTGGTATATGATGGAAGTTCTAATACTGGTTGCATTGTTATTGGTTATGTGGATTCCGATTATGCTGGTGATCTAGATAGAAGAAGATCTCTGACAGGTTATGTTTTCACTCTTTCTCATTGTGCCATTAGTTGGAAGGCTACTTTACAGTCTACAGTTGCTTTGTCTACGACAGAGGCAGAATATATGGCAGCAACAGAAGCAGTGAAAGAAGTCATTTGGCTTAGAGGTTTGGTTTGTGATTTGGGTTTACAACAGGATACTTCTGTTGTATTTTGTGATAGTCAGAGTGCGATACACTTGACTAAGAATACTATGTATCATGAAAGAACCAAACACATTGATGTCAGATATCACTTCGTTCGTGACATTGTCTCCCAGGGTGCTATTGTTGTTAATAAGATAGCCACTACAGAGAATCCAGCTGATATGTTAACCAAACCAGTTCCATTTAACAAGTTCAAGCATTGCTTGGACTTGATTGGTATTTGCAAAAGATGATCACCCTTCGGGGCTTTGGACGACGGTTATTTTTGGTAATCCGAGGAATTTCATTTGAAGAACTTGTTATCTGTTTTGAGCCAAGGTGGAGATTTGTTATATTTGGCCCAAAACTGAAATTAGTCCAAAGCCCAAACCTAACTAATTAAACCCTTCCCCTCTTATATATATATATATGCATTTTGTTTCCCTTGTTGCGTGTGGTTTTTTGCGGCAGCCAAAAAAATTAAAACAGAACAACAGCAGCAGCAGAATAAAAGAAAAACTTAGCAGGTGTAGAATTTGGAAGAAGAAAAGTTGTTTTTCCTTCTACATTTTCATGTACTTGAGGATTGTCAATTATATTCATCTCATTTGTACGGTAATATTTGATTTAATAGCAAGTTTGTTAATTTATCTTGCTATATATATTACCAGTAAATTAAAGGGATATTTTGTGGGTTGATTTTGGAATTTGGTATAATTTGTGAAGCTCTGGTAATTGGTGTTTGTATCTCCGTTTGGTTATTAGTGGATTTTTCTTCGGTATACCGTCGTCAGTAGAGTAGACTTTTCATATTGAAAAGTTGAACCACTTAAATCATTGTGTGCCATTTAATTTCTTACTGCTTATTACTTTTGTCGTTACCCATCATCATTAATTTGTGTAACCAAAATTGGACCCGATATTCGCTTCCGCAAGTGCCAATTCTTCAACGTCCTGGTATGAGAGGATTACATATAGAAATAGCTATGGTTTCGTTTGGCACTTTCCCTCCTGGAATGGTTTGATATGCTTTGCAGCTTTATAGGTATTTGTAAAAACATTGGTTCAATGATTCTCTATGGAACGTAATTTACGGTGAATTGAATCTTCTGAATTTAGAGTTTTATTTCAAGAAACTATTATTAACCTTGTAATATTGCTATAGAGAATAGTTATTATCATCTTGGGTGCATGTTCTAATTGTCTAGCCAAGCAGGTGCTTGTTCTAATCACTATTCCCTGCTTTGTAGGGATAGTTGGTTCTCGTGCTCATCAGGATTTGCAGATCTCATGGAGGATGTTACTTTAGTGCACTTTACATAATTGTTACCATATTTCTATAGTAGTATTATTTTCTTTATTTTTTGCACAGGTCCAACGCCTTATGCTTTCTTCTTCACATTTGTACAAGGTTATGAGATATCAAGATCTTTTAATTTATGGGATTCACAAGAATTGGCGTTGATAAGTATGGCTCTTTCTCACCCTCCACGCAACACACATGTATATACATCTGTATATGCTAAAGCTCTAAGTTTGACATGATAAACTTTTAACAACGAACATTCTTAGATATTTGATTACAAATTGAATAGCTTCACTAAATTTTAACTATACATTTGCACTAGAATATTACTTTACTAGGAGACTTGTGCTTATGAAAATTTGAATCCACTGAATGGTGATAGCTTGGAAACGATTCCAAGGAAGATGCCGAAGTCAGATGTACTGAATTTGCTATGTTTTAAATAATAAATTTTGACAGTGATTATTACAATTATACTAACATTTTCAATAGTTAGAGTAGTATCAAATTATGTGATGAAAACATACCATTTGATTCTTCCAATATATAAAGTATTAAGTTACTTAACAGGGAATATCAGGGAAGATGTGTTTAGTCATAAATAATTTATTTGTTATTTGTTAAAGTCCAAGAATCATGAGATCCATTGATATTTTAATGGGCTTAAAGATACAGTGAGTTTTATGATCCAATAAGCTTTGGCCTAATATAATTGATTTGGCTGGTATTAATTTTTGTTGTGCTTTAACTTTGATCAAATTTTTTTAATACAATTTAAAATTCAAATATTGATATGTTTATATATACTTGAGATGAATTAATTTAAACAAATTATCGTCAATGGGATATGTCTAGTGAAAATTAATTTTGTTTTAGAATATAAACAACTGTATACATATTATAACTTATGTGAATATAAACCGGTCCAAAAGAAGGTTGATATTTGATAGAATTGCACGTATACTTGTGGTAATAAACATGTGATGATTATTTGGTCTTTACATATGAACAATAATTCGGCCCAAAAGAAGATTTATTGTTTTACATATTCTTATTGTTAGTGTTTGATTACTATACTAAGATATCACTTACAAGTTATCTTTTATCCAAAGACAAAATATTAACGAAGTGCTCACTATCTTGAGATAAGATTTACCTTTTTTCTAATTTAGTATTTTGGTTTTGAGATTTATGTGAGTTTGTTTTGTTTATTTGTTGTTTTTTTGGATTCAACTATGAATAATCTTGCTAATATTGCAACTAACATTAACTCTATTCCTAAGCTAAATAACATGAACTTCAAGTCATGGAAAGAAAATATATTGATAGTTCTCGGAGTCATGGATTTGGATGTTGTGATAAAGGCTGATTCTCCTGCATCACTTACAAATAAGAGTACTTCTAATGAAAAGAAGGAAAAAGAAAAGTGGGAAAGATCAAATCACATGTGCATGATGATCATGAAGAAGACCATTTCGAAAGCATTTAGGGGCACAATGTCTGAAAAGATAACTACTGCTAAAGATTTCCTTATCGATATTGAAAAGATATTTGTTAAGAACGAAAAGGTTGGAATAGGTATGTTTCTGACAACTCTAATTTCAATGAAATATAGGAACAAAAGCAATATTAGGAAGTACATTATAGAAATGTCTCATCTTACTTCCAATTTAAGAGCACTTAAGCTAGAACTCTTTGAGAACTTGCTGGTGCATCTAGTTTTTATATCACTTTCGATATAATTTAGCCGATTTAAGATGAACTATAATTGTTAAAAAGAGACTTGATCTTTGAATAAGCTCATCTCACAATGTGTTCAAAAAGAGGGAATGCTAAAGCATGATAAGACAGAGAATGTTCACCTAGCCTCAATATCTAATTACAAGCATAAGAGAAAGAAAAGAAAGAAGGATAAGGAAGCTGCAATTAATTACATATGCTATAAAATAAAAATTAATAGGTGAAAATTTGACTACATTATGGCACCAAAGATTAGGTCATATCTCCAAATGAAGAATAGAACTACTTATGTCTGATAAATTATAGACCCCTTAGATGTTATAGATTTTGATATTTATGTTAACTGTATAAAGGGAAAACAAACCAATAAAAAAAATTTAATGCCAACAGGAGTTTAAAAATCTTAAAACTTATACATATAGACAATTGTAGGCTATTTCCAGTAGTTAATTTTAATGGCCAATAATAATTTTATAATGTTCATAGACAATTTTTCTAGATATGGCTATTTATTTTTCATTCATGAAAAGTCACAGTTATTGAATGTGTTCAAAAGTTATAAAGATGAAGTTGAGAGCCAACTTAGCAAAATGATCAAAAGCGTTATATGAATGGTGTTGTTGAAAGACGAAATATGACGCTTAAGAACATAGTTAGGAGTATGATTTGTCATTCTACCATATCAAATAACTCTGGGGAGAAGCGCTTAAGATTGCAGTATATATCCTAAATAGAGTTTCAACTAAAGCAATAGCCAAACCCCCTTATAAACTTTGGACGGGAAAGAAATCTAATTTAAAACATTTGCATATCTGAGGATGTCCAATTGAAGAAAAACCTTATAGACCTAATGAAAAGAAACTGGACTCAATGATGATGAGTTTCTCTTTTATTAGATATTATGAAAAATCCAAGGGTACAAGTTTTATGATCCCATATCTAAGTCGATTTTCAAGTCAAGAAATGCTCGATCCTTTGAGTATGTCAAGTTTGCAGAGGGAAATACAATTAGAGATTTTGTCTTTGAAGATAAATATTGATATATTCCCACATGTCTATTGACAATGATCAAGATCACATTCCTAACTTTAATCAAGACACAATAAATTAATACAAGCTTGGCGAATCTCTCATTTAAGAAATTGTTCCAAAAGAACAAATTCTACCACCTTAAGAACTCAAGTCATTAAGGAGATCCACTAGGGAAAGGAAAAGTGCAGTGTCAGATGACTACATTGTCTTTCTCCAACAACATGAGTTTGATATTGAAGTGATGGAATAAAATCCATTCAACTTCTGTGAAGCCATTGAAAGTCCTAACTCTCAAAAATAGATTAATGCCATGAACGAGGATATTAAGTCTATAAAGGACAAAGACATGTGGGATCTTGTCCCATTACCAAAAGGTGCGAAACCCATTGGTTTTAGATGGATTTTTAAGATCAAAAGGGATTTGAAAGGCGATGTGGAGAGATACATAACTCGTCTTGTTGAACAGAGCTTTACACAAAAAGAAGGCACAACTATAAACAAAATTTCTCCCCGGTTTCTTCAAAAGACCCTTTCAGGATTATAATGGCATTAGTAATTCATTTCAATGTTGAGTTACATCAAATGGATGTAAATACGACGTTTATCTATGGTGACATTAATGAGATGACTTTTATGATGCAATAAAAAAAATTATATTTATGCAAAGAATATGGTTTGTAAACTTAAGAAATCCATTTTTGGGCTCAAGCAAGCATTTCGACAATGGTATTTCAAGTTTCATCAAGTGATCACCTCGTTTGGTTTTGAGATGAATTTGATTGATGATTGCATATACTGTAAGTTCTATAGGAGCAAGTATATTTTTTTGGTTTTATATGTCGATGACAATTTACTTGCTAGCAACAATATAGGTTTATTACATAAAAACAAGAGATTTCAAGCTAAAAATTTTGAGATAAAAGATATTGGTGATGCCTTTTTGTATTAAATATACAGATATTTTGATATCGTTGTCATAGTATTCTAAGATTATCACAAAAGAACTATATCGAAAAGATTCTCAAGAGATATGATATGCAAAATTGCAAAACAGGTGATACCATTGTTGCTACGGGAGACAAATTTTGTCTCAATCAATGTCCTAAGAATGATTTTTAAGGAAAAAGAAATGCACAAGATTCCTTATGCTCAGTAGTAAGGAGCCTGATGTATGCTTAAGTATGTATGCATCCAGACATTGCTTACATTGTTCGGATGTTGGGCGAATATTTAAGCAATTCAGGATTAGACCAGTGGAAGGCAGCTAAATGATTCTTACGATACTTACAAAGAACAAAAGACTACATGCTCATGTATTAGAGTTCAGATTAACTTGGGACTTTTGGCTATACTAACTCTGATTGTGTTGGATGCCAAAAAAGTATGAAATCTATGTTGGATTATGTCTATCTGCTAGCTAGGGGTACTATCTCCTAAAAGAGTGCTAAAAACTCTTATTATAGCCTTTTTTGCCATGTCGGTAGAGTTTATAGCTTGTTTTGAGGCATCCACTAATGGAATATGGGTGTAAAATTTTGTCACAAGGATACACATAGTAGATGGTATTGAAAGACCACTTAAGTTATTTTGTGACCATTAGTCAGTAATACTATATTCCATTAACAACAGGAGCTCGACGAAGTCGAAGCATATAGAAATCAAGTTCCTAGTTGTTAAGGAAAGAGTTCAAAGTATATAGATGTTTATAGAACAAATCGGTGCAAATTCCATGATTACGGATCTACTTACTAAAAGATTGCTACCCAAAATGTTTCATGAGCATACTACTCATATGAGTGTCATGTCATTTGAGGATATTTAGTTTTAGTGGGATTTGTAATTTAATTTTTTTTATGTAGACACACTTTCAATTATCTAAATTTAAGGATATTTTGAGGTTATTGTTTTACAAAAGTTTAGTTTTTAGTTTATTTACACTTTGATTTTAGTATGGTTTAATCTTACTATGGTTTAAGGTTGGGCCAATTAAAAATATGTATGTTAAGATCACAATGCATAAAATTTTTAAGGTACACATCCACATCATGATCTACATCATTCAGTTGTATCAACATACGTGAGCATTGATGGGTCAAATTACGACAAATGTAACGAAGGTCGCTTTGATCATATGTCGGTATAATTGATGAATCAGATTGGTTATAGATACATTTCGATAATGACGGCAAAGTTGAGCTCATATAATTATTTTTATAATACATAATTATAATATTACACATATAGTCCAAGAGGGAGATTGTTGGATCCCCACTCCAATGTTGTGTTTACATGTGAATAATTATGCGTTGTAAAATGGCATATAAAGTTAAGTTATTAAAAAATGACATGTTAAGATTTAAGTAATTTGAGCTTTAATATATTTAATAGGATGTGAGCTTTTAACATGTAAGACCTAAAGATAATGTTTATTTTAATGATGATAGATATACAATTATTAAGTATATATATATATAGTGGTTAAGGTCCTCAAATTATATGTAGTATTATATTCTTATGATCTAATATTCATGGTGAGAGAGAGCATAGAGAAAATTAAAGGGTTATTTAAGGCAAATATGTTGATTTGAAAGACTAACTATTCCATTGCAAAATTAATTAATAATTATGGATGAGGTATGTTTTATACATATTTTGTCTTTGATTCTTTGTGATATAATAAGAATGTTTATAGATTGTTGATGGTTTTCATCAAAGGTTATTTTGTTCTGACACTATATACACATCCTTATTACATTGAATTCGCTGACCTAAAAACATGAATTTTTAAATTACTTTGGTACATATTTGAGAAAGTTTTAAGAGGTTCTTTCCATCTACTCTGTTAAAACCGCTTAACATTATCTTGTTGGCATTACATTGCCTTAATACAATGCCTTAGTGGAGCTCGGAAAACATGGATTTGTGACACTAACTAATTTTTAATTTCAATTACCACGTTAAATTTGTCATTCTTGATTATTTAATTACCACACTTTTGTTACTATTTTTGTGGTCTGTTACTTGTTAACAAAAGTATAAATTGTGGTGTAAAAAGTTAAGGTTTGCAATAACTGGTGTTCCAATGCATTAGGAACCATTTCATGATTTAGCATTTGCAGCTTCTCAAAGGGATTTTATTTTGTTAAGTATATAGTTCTCTGTTTTAATCGTGCACTAATTATATGTTTTATAAAATAATTTTATGAGTTTTAGTTTAGCTCTAATTCTTTTGGGTATCAAGTGATTCACATCAAGGAATATACCACCAGAAGAGAGATCAAAGCTACATTCAATTTCAGGGTAGCAAAACTGCAAGCACTTATTATACTGGAAGGGTAAAAATAAACCAAATAAGGCTAACATAGTGTCACATATGTCTTATGGTCCTCATAATGATCAGTCATTTCATTACTCACAAGTTGATTTCTTTTTCTTGACTCTTTCTTTTCTTTACCTGATGATAATGCATATGTGACATTGTTCTTATTGCTTTTAACCTCAGTTGACTAGGTAGTACGTACATTTCATGCTTACTGAAAGATAAACAAGCTACATGCAGAGCAAAGGATTGTGAAATATGAGATTTAAAGGAAAAGGTGGTGAGTCTAAAAGGATGGAGTCAAAGAATTTTTCCATCAGGTTAGTCTCGGGGAAATGTGTTTTCCATACATTTAAAGTATATGTTATAAATTAGCACTTGCGAAAAATACACTAATAGATGACACATAATGATTTAAATGGTTCTATTTTTCAACGTGAAAAGTATAAGTCATTGAGTAATACATACCGAAAAAAAAATACTAATAATCAAATGTATATACAAACATCAATATTTAAAGATCTTCACAAAATATACCAAAATTCAAAATATTTTTAAAAAATATCTCCGTCTAATTTATTGGTAATATATAACAAGATAATTAACAAACTTGTTATTTAAACAAATATTATTTTACAAATATTAAACAGCTCTTTTTTTTTTTACTATATTACAGATAAAAAATGAAGGGAGACGACGTTTTGTTAAAGGAAAAAGAGCCTGAATGGTTTTGGGACACAATTAACATGAGATAACCTTTGTCTTGTTAATTTGCATCCATGCAAAATGCATTTTGGTACAAAATGTCCTTGTGACAGAAATAAGCAAGTATATTAGTATATTCTAGTTTACAAAATAAGCTAGACATTTCAAACTCTATGTTTTTCATTTCTTTTATGGTGCTGCCAAACTCATTTCCTTTAATAGCGCCTGGATATATGGAGATTTTGGAAGTCTTATACTAAGCAATTCAGGGCGTTTTAAAAACGTGAAACTTTTTGAAGCAGTGACTTCAAAATCAAATTTCTAGTAATTTGTTGACGCTGGCTCAACTTATGGATTTTTTGTTTGTTTAGTTTTATTAAGTATTTCTATTACTTGATGACAATCTTGAAAATTGCCGTTTGTCATTGTTTTCAGTAACAATCAAATATTTTTTTTCATTATTAGTAATTTAAACTTTTGCTCTCATTACATAAATGAGATTATAAAACTGGATATTTATGTTAATTGTTATTAAGAACTAGAAGGTTATGACGCTTTCTTCATTCAACAACAAATCATGTACAAGTCATTTTTCCTATGGATCAATAAAAAATTTAATTTATTTTTCCTTGTAAATATTTGTATTATTTCTTCGTTTAAATAATTATATATTTTCCTCTACGTGATGCTTGAGCATAAAAGTTAATAAAATCCGTTGGGAAGGGCTTCCATAGTGTTCAAAATATGTAATTAAACTTTATTGAAGAATTTTTATGTTGTTAATTACTTTGTTTCATTAATTAAGTGGACGAATGTAATATACATATGTCTAATTATTTTAATTTTACATTTATTGCACTGTTAAATATTGCTTTGATAATAATATATTTTTTGAGACCCTTGTGTATATATCTTGTTCTATAATATATGTTTTTGAGACTAAATGCATTTTTCTCCCACTTTATTAAATTTGGACTATTTTTTTTTTTTAATTTTGTCCCAAAATGGTTTATTCGAGGGGGGGAAAATATTGTCCCAAAAAGTTACAAGAAAATAATTATTTTAGTAACAAGTTTCTTTCGTACAGAAAATTCTTTTATTTTTAATTTATAATAACATGTATATTTTTATTACGATTCTCATTTTATAACAAAGTGAGAGGCAAATGTTTTTATAAAATTTTTGAAGCATAAAGAATGACCATATGATCAACACTAATGCAAATATAAGACATATAACACGTAATATGTACAAACTTTTCTCATTTAGAGTTAAGTAGATACTTTAAAAATAACATTAAATGTTAGATTTGTACTTTTATTAAGTATTGTGTCACATGATAACAAAAATTTTGAAAAATCAATCTCATCGTTTCTAATTTATTTGAATATTGTACATCGATCTTATTTAGTATCGATATAAATTTCTATGTAATTAATGTTCCTCTTGTTTTGTATTTGTTTTGTTTCTTGCCTTTTATTCTTTTTTTTATTATTATTATTATTTTTGAATTTTACCTATTATGATAAATAAATTTACACTTATTTTTATACTATTTTTTCCGTTGTGTCACAAATTAGTATTATTTAAAAAAAAATATTTTTTTAAAAATATTTTTGATATAATACCATAAGATATATGATCGTACAATAAGTACATTGCGATATATTATCAATTTTTTTCGTTGTTCAAGCGTCATTAAAGACAATGAGTCGATTCAGTCATTTTTTGAACAAAATAGTAACTCAAAAGTATGAAATCATAATTGTTTTTTTTTTTTTTGCATTTTTGAATTTCATCGGAGAGAAATACTAATTGTACTCAAATTCAAACGTGAGATTATTTTCATACAACGTGACATTATTTTCTTGTGAAAATCTGGCTGCACAAAAGGCATTTTTCTTGGTTCTGATACATGCATGTATCAAATGTTGTTCGATGACCATTAAAAAAAATGTTGACTCTGATTTAATTTGTTTTTCTTAACTTAAGAATTTTTAAAATTTTATATATATATATATATATATATAATTGATTTTTTTTCTGGTTTTATTTCTACTAAGATACATCTTACATGATATGAATATTTAATGATTATGTTATATTTAATATTTTAAGAAATATACGTGATTTCTTTATATATAAGTTATAAGTAAAGTAGATATAGATATATACATTACTAGTACAAATAATTTAAATTTATTTTATTGTATAAATATGCTTTCAAAGATAAGTAAAGATTATGTTATTCCTTTATATATCAATGGCGGATATATTATTCTAATTTTATTTTTATTATCATAATAAATATTAAAGTATAATTATTGAATTAAAAATTATTTATTTATTTTTAATTTGAAATTAACAAAAATTATGATAATATATTATTGCTTTTTAAAAAGAAAAAAAATCTTAAAATATCTTCGCTACTTATTTTTTTCTAAGAGGTCAGTATTATCTCATCTTTACTGCATGTTCACTTGCAAAAAAGTTAATTATTTTGAAGGGTGGGTGTTATCATAAGTTTTCATATTAATATCAAGAATATTAGTTTAATTTATTTATTAATTTTTATTTTAAAAAATAATTAATTGATTTTTTTATTTTTCTATTATAATTAAGATATCATTTTTATAAATTATCTTTAATAATAAATAATTATAATTATAAAATTATAAAAACTAAAAAAATATTTATTTATTTATTTTTATATAGTTACTTTTTTATTAAAAATAAACTAATTTATTAAAAAATAAATAAATTTAAACTATTTTAAATAATATAAAAAAATATGATACATTTATTTCTATTTTTAATTAGTATGCGTTTGAATTGATTTAATAATAAACTTTCATATATAACAATTAATAAAAAATTAAATATATAAAGATACGTAAAGTTGAATAACGTAATTTTATGTTATTTATTTTTTACTTTAATTTTCAAAAATTATTAATTAATTTTAAATTTTAAATTTTAAATTATAATAATATTGATATTATTTATTTAAATTATTATATGATTAAAATAATTGATTAGATTAGTTGATTAACCGCAATGGTCTTTTAAACTTGCACATTTATCAATATATTCAGCGTTTGAGGTGGGTAAAAAATAAAACCTCTATACCTACATGATGTGTTATGTGATTAAATAAAATAAATTCAGATTGTAATAATTGTTGTTATTATTATTATTATTATTATTCACATTATTATCGTTATCCTCACATCTATTATTATGGGCATAGCTCTTCAAATCCCACACGATACTTAAAAAAAAATAAGTGATTAACATTTGTATAAAATTTGTGAGTTATATAATTTGATAATATCTAATAAATTAATGTATAAATTTCTCGCAACAAATTTTCATAAGTTTTCTTATGATTTTGTCTCACAAATTTATCAATTTCATTACATATTGCACAATAAATATTAAAATTTACAATGTTTTATGCTTTTGACATCATATGTGCGTTATAATGTTTCTTTGACTAAAAATAATATATGATTAACCTAATTAAGATAATGAATGATTTTAGCTAAAACTATACTGCTCTTAATAAATCATTAAATTAATGATAAAATTTAATATCTATGCGTGAACTTCAAAAATAAAAAAAAAAATTTAAGAGCAGCTCAAATTAGAGCCAAATTGTTACTCAATTTCCACAAAATAACAGGTCATGCAAATTATTGGTTGAATTCTCACGTAAAGTAACTTGAAATCATATTATTTTTATATATCATAATTATATCATATTTATAATTAAAATAATATTTTTTTAATTAAATATAATTATATAAATTTGATTATATTTACTAAAATTATTGTTATAAAACCATTTTATAATATTTATTATAAATTTATGATAAATAAATTTTTTCATAAAATTATCATCCAAGATACTTGTCTCGCTGTATTTTTTTTTTCATTAATATGGCCGCCTTGGGCTCCACTTTAAAATGGATCCCATTTTAAATAAGAGTACGATACTTTAATATTATTATTATTTTAAAATTAATTTTACATTTCAAATAACCAAATCAATTTCATATGATAAAAAATCTGCAGTGAGCGGAACTTGAAGGGTAATAATTTTGATAGAAATAGTTAGAGTATTCACCAGATCGAAATTGTATTCTTTTAACAAATTTGAATTTCGATTTAATATGAACAGTTTTATGATTGATTAAAAATAATATTAGTTTTATTAGTCAAAATAAGAGGTGTCTAATTTAGAAGAAAATTCATGAAAGGTGACTTAACATATTGTCAAAGATGGAGGTGCCTAACCTTGTTTGAATAAATAATAAGAAAATTAGGTAGCCTAATTTTGTTAAATGAAGAAATGTTTGGCATATGAAATGAGAACTTGAAGGCTATAAATATGGCTTCATTTCTTCATTGATAATCATCCCAAAAATAGAGAAAAACTTGTATGAAAAGTTCTTAAGTGAGAGAATTTTGTGAGAAAATTCTCTTGGGTTTGTAATTACTCTTGTCTTTTGGGTGTGTGAGAAAATTACTGAGAGTATGGTTGTAACAATTTTCCACATAGTGAATTTTTCTCTGGTTGTCTTTTGACAACGAAAGTTGTTTTTCTCTAATTTGAAGTTTCCACTATAATTCTTGTGTTGTGTATTATCTATTTCTCTGTTATTTGATATTCTGCTAAAGAAGATCTTGGGAGGAAGAATTTGTGATTACACCATTTTATCCAAATTTCCTAACAAATAGAATTTAAGATTTTCAATCTAAATTCGATCCAAATAAATAATCAATTTAAATTAATCTGAATTTGAGTGGATTTAATTTTTTTCGGATCGGATAAGTACACATTGATATTGAAATTTATTTATGAATTATTATTATATATAAAACACTATATATATATAAATTTATATTTTTATAACAAATATTATTATTTATTACAACTAAAATAAATAAATAAATAAATATGTATTACAATTATTAAATTATTATAAACATTTATATTTATTTTTTAAGTTAAAATAATAATATAATATAATTATGGTATTCATAATATTTAAATATAACATAATATAAAATAAAAATAATTATTTATTTATAATGTAATAGTAATTCAGTCGGAATCAGATACAATAGATTATAAAATCTATCAATCTAAATTCGATTTGAATTTGAACGAATTGTATAATTTTCATTCCAAATTTGATCTAAATATAATATTTATTAATCCAGTCTTATATGAATATGACGAATCATATCATATTTATCAATTTAAATGAATTGATTAGATTATTTACCCACCCCTAAGAAAATTATGAAGTATAAATTATTTTTATTTTTAAACAAATTTAATTTATATTTTTTTTAATAATTAATTTTACATATTTTAAAGAAACAAGTTCGTTATAATTTATTTATATTTATATTTTTCGTTGTATGTACAAATAATGCTTAAGTGACATATTTACAAAAGTGATATTGAAATAGAAAAAAGATATCATATAATTTAACTTAAAAGTTATTACAATCACATATTCTATTTAATTAATCTCTTATTATTAAGAATAGATAAGATGATTCTAGTAAATATTATACAAATATAGAATTTTGATTATTTTTAAAAATAATAGTTAAAAACTTTATACACAATAATTATAAAAGAATTAAAGAAATTAAATTGTGCTTAAAAGCTTATTAAACATCATATGTAACTATAGATCTAGATGAAGTCTCATATTGTAAATTAAAAACACATAATTTATATAATAATGTAAGAAAAAATTATTAATTTAAATATATTAGATAAATTTGAGAGTAATTTAAATGAGGTGTAAAATGTGAACTATGAAAATCAAAGTGAGTATCTAAGAGAGAGTTAATAATGATTAGGTTTAAATATTATAATTTTAAATAAATTTAAAATTATAATTAAAAATATATTTTACAAAATCATTATATATTAATATTATAATTTCGGTTGAAATTATTTGATTTTTAATTTTTGGAACTCCAATAATGAAATCAATTTTGATATACTTTTTTAACTTTTTTAGGCCAAGATATGATTATATATATATATATATATATATATATATATATAAAATTTAATCCTGTGTCCTGGTTAGTTGATTTTTGAAAAGAAGAAAAAGTAATAACCCCTACGCAATCATATATATATATATATAATTTAATCTTGTATCTTGGTTAGTTGATTTTTGAACAGAAAGAAAAAAAAGTAATAACCCCTACGCCTAACAACTTCGAAGCTTTTTTTTTTTTGTAAGAAACTTCAAACTGCGCTCATATGTTTGTTTGTTTGTTTGTTTTTCTTTTCTTTTCTTTTCTTTTCTTTGTCGTTATTGTTAAGTCAAGTACTAAAATACCATTCATAAAACATATGACATATTGCCAAACTCCAAATAAAGTTAGCCAAGTATGCAACGGATATAATCGGCACTTAATACATTAAATACGGATGTGTATAATTTGATTTTATTTATTTATTTATTTTAAAATAATTTCATAATACTCACGTATTTTAAATGAAATTAAGGCATTTAGGTATATAATTATATATAATTGATTCAAAACTCGTTAACAAATCAGTTTCATCATTTTAAAATACAATAATTGGAAGAAAAAAATTGTAAAAATACTTAAAGTTATGATTGTATCAAAAGTGGATAGTTATGATAAAAAGTAGATAATTAGTAATTAATTTTATAACATAAAAAATAATTGTTAATCAATTTAAAATTATAACAGATTACTTTTTTTTTTCGTTAAACTCAAGCTTAAGAAAAGCAACTAGTTAATTAAATAAGTAACAACATAATTAATATAAACCAAATATCATAAACATTAACATTTTCGTTTTAACTATCCAATTAATTGCTGACATTTTTTGAACTCCCACAAACTAAATTAAAACACTTCATATCATTCAAAAAATTTAAAACCCAATCATTTTACCATTTTCCTTTTTAACGATTTGATTAATATTGGTTTTTTTCAAAGAAACCAAAAAATAAATAAATAAATTATGTAATGTTTTAAAAGAGAGATATGTCTGTATAGTTATCTTGGATATCTTTGTTTTTAAAATAAGCTTCTAAATTGAATTAAAATATTGTATTTTAATTATGTGTTATTTCATTTTATTTTTTATATATTCTGTACAATAGTTGAGATATATGTATAAAACGAAAATTAAACAATAACCATAATTCCTGCAAATCCATGTTTTATGGATCCACTACCATTATTGTATGCTCCATGTTTTACTCCACTGAGTTATTGGTGTCTACCACAACAACACACACCAACACTCCTCCTCAAGTTGGTGCATATATGTCTCTTTACGCCTAACTTGTCAAGTGAGTTGTAGAAGTTCGCATGATTTTGTGAGTATATCGCCCAATTAATCTTCCGATTTAACAAATGGAAGCTTAATAATCTTTTCTTCAAGATTCTGTTTGATGAAGTTAGATCCACTTCAACGTGCTTCGTGCGATCATGTTGAACTGGATTGTGGCGATAGCGATAGGCCGCTTTGTTATCACAAAATAAGTTCATTTCGAGTTGTGAGCAACACCAATCTCGGTTAGAAGGTTTTTCAACCAAAGCGAGCTCACATATTCCTTGACCATTCCTCGAAATTCGATTGGATAAGGCAACTACATTTTGCTTTCGCTTCTCCACGTAACAAGATTGCCCCACGAAAGTAAAGTACCCAAGAGATTTCCTATCCTTCATATTCCCCGTCGAATCGTATATCCAAGGACTTCCAATTGACCATTCTTTGAAAACATAAGTCCTTTCCCGGGGAGGATTTTAAGTAACGAAGTATTCGTACGACCGCATCCATATGGTCTTCACTGGCAGGTCGTGAATCCGACTCACGACACTCACAAAGATATGCAATATCGTGTCGAGTATGAGATAAATATATGAGCTTACCTACTAACCGTTGATATCTCCGTTTATCCGCCGGTACTTGGTCCACATATTCTCCGAGTTTATGATTTTGAACCATAGGAATATCGACAGGTTTACAATCTAGTAGTCCCCGCCTAGTAGGTCCAGAGTATATTTCCTTTGGGAAAGACATGCCTTGTTTTGATCTTGTTAAGAAGTATTTGAGCCCTCCCAAGTTCTTCATTTCAAACTCATTTGACAATTGTTCTTGAAGCTTAGAGATTTCTTCTTTATCATCCCCTGTAATGATCATGTCGTCTACATAGACTATAAGTACGTTATCTTCCCTAATCGATGTTTTAGGAAAAGAGTATGATCGAGTTGCTTTGTTGGAACCCATATTTCTTCATTCTTGAACTCAACCTACCAAACCACGCCGAGGTGATTGTTTTAGTCCATACAATGCTCGTTGTAATCTACATGCGCTTTCGTTTCGATGTAACAAGATATCTGGTGGGATATCCACGTAGATCTCTTCTTCAAGGTCACCGTGAAGGAAGGCATTCTTCACGTCAAGTTGGTGCAATGGCCAATCTAAATTTCTGCAAGAGATAACAAAACTCTCACGCTTTTTAGTTTAGCCACAGGTGAGAAGGTTTCTTGATAATCTATCCCATGTTTCGTGTATATCCTTTAGTATAGTTTCTTTTAGTAATTGGATCATAACATATCTTTTTTAAGCATTAAAATAGTAGGTAAGGGAAGATGATCGGATAACACCTTTAATGGAGTCCGAAATTGTAAGGTCTTTGTGGGCATTCGATTCAAGAATACAGTAATGAAATATCAAGTATTTATTAGGCATAAGATTAGTAAGGTTGTCCAAGTATGTCCTAATTGTTGACTAAGTATCTTAATTTTTTGAATCATGGTGTGAAACAGGTGAAATGTAGCAAATACTTCATCTTTATGTTTGAATGACTTTTTGCTAGGATACAAGTATCACATTTGAAATGAATTTGTGATATTTGAAAATAAAATCACAACAGCTCTTCCGATATGAACATAAAACTAAAATACAGATGTTTATCTCTTATTATAGTCCGATATGAACAATTTTATATTTTTAATTCTTTTTGTTTTAAAAAATAATTTCTAGCCTCAAAATCTAGATAAAATTTAAGTGGATAATAGTATTATATCACTTTCGGAGTAGACAATAAAATAAGATAGTTTCTAAACTATTATAATTCTGACACAAAAGATTAATTATATAAAGTATACATATGTCCGGCTAACACTGCATCGGTCATACTCATACAGTATACCATAATCTCATTAAAATTAGTTTCTCTGTAGCTACTTGGTAGCAAAATTTAATGTGTTGGTCACGTTGTTGTTGTTTTTTTTTTTTAGGTTCAAATCTTATACAATAATTTATTAATTTAATAAAATAAAAAGAAGTTAAATATTTTTTTTAAAAAGAAATATCATTTATTTTCAAAACTTTATTTAAAAGTTACAAGCACATAAGGGCGTGAAATGTAAGATTGATAGTAACGACTTAATAATAAACTTGGTTTCTTTGAAAAGAAAAAGAAAAAGAAACTACAACTTTAACACTTAGAGTACTGAAGTTGATCATCAATAGTGAAATACTGTGAGATTCCACCTAATGATGGCATTAGAATTGGGGATGTCAAGGAACATAGTCTCCAAAGTGGCATAGCCTCTACCCATACGGAATATACCAGTTCCAGACATCACTGAGACTTCTCTGTACTTTTGGTAAAACCTATCAGCCCCTTGAATCTCGAGAGTGCTACCGTTGTACTCTTTGTTAGTGAAGACTAATGACATGAGCAAGTGTAAATCAGATCCATCAACAGCTGAGTTTACAAAGAGTCCATGAGCCCTACCAACTTGAGCAGAGTTGTGGTCATAAGCCACTGTCAACTTATCATCACATGCATATAGAGTTCCGAAGTCGAGGATCGACCAACGCTTACTTGGAACTCCAGCAATGATAGGGGCGGTTGTATTAGGTCCGGTCTCTATGTCATGCATGTAGAAAACCATGTTGGTTTCTCCAAGTCTTTGGAATTGGTATTTTGTGGCCTGTGACTTTGTGGATGCATTAATGGCTAAGGAGAGTATTAACAGTATGGAAATGACCATAGCAATTTTTGGTGCCATTTCGTTTGAAGTTAAAAATGAGCAAAAGAGATACTTGGTAGTAGATGTATGTGTGAGATCGATGGTAATTGGTACTCATGATTCCAGTGATGGGTCTATTTATAATGTAAAATTCAAGAGGCAAAGAGAGCAAGCACGTCACTTAATTTGGCCTTATGTAGTTTTCAACTCATTCTTTTCTTTTTCTTTTTTTTTTTAAGAATAATTTTTTATTCAACTCTTTTTTTTTTAAAATACAATAATTGATTCAATATTCGTTAACAAATCAGTTTCATCATTTTAAAATACAATAATTGGAAAAGAAAAATATGCAAAAATATTTAAAGTTATGATTGTAACAATTTATAGTATAAAAAATATTTTTTTAAAAAAATAATTGTTAGTGAATTAAAAAATATAACACACCAATTTTATTTCGTTAAACTCAAGGTTAATAAAAAGCAACTAGGTAATTAAATAAGTAACAACATAATTAATATAAACCAAATATCATAAACATTAACATTTTCGTTTTAACTATCCAATTAAGTAACCCAAACAATTACTGACGCTTTTTGAAGTCCCACAAACTAAATTAAAACATTTCATATCATTCAAAGTTTTTAAAACCCAATCATTTTGCTCCTTTCCTTTTTATAATCTTGATTTTTTCAAAGAAACCAAAATAATTATGTAATGTTTTAAAAGAGGATTATATATATATATAACTATTTTGATTTATCTTTGCTTTTAAAATAAAATCTTATATGATTATGTGTAAAAGAATTTTAAATCTCTCCTTACAATTTTTATTTTACGTGTTTTAAAGAGTTGATTGATATTTTTTTCCCTTTTATAAGCAAAAAATTTGCTTCTTTAATTATATTATTCAAATTGGGGCCCATAAACTAAATTAAACATTTTATATCAATTAAAATTGTTAAAGTCCAATCACTTTGATTCCTTAATTATATTAATCAAGCTGGACCCATCAATCTTTGTAATCAGCGTAGCATAGGAAGAAAATAAGTATCGACCTTACGTTATAGAGTTGGTGTAATTTTTTTATTATTTTAATTAAAAATTATTACATATATTATTTTTAAGTTAAAATATTATATTTATGGGAGATGAATCAAATTTCATTATAATTTTTAGGTAATTTTTATACTTTTATAATTAAAAATTGAGATTTATTAAAGATCTGACAGGAAAACAATTTTTTAAAACCGTTGGTTAATAAAAATGAAAAATAAAGTTACATAATAATTTATAACCATTAATTCTATCCCAAATTTATGTATATATATTGCAAAACAATTATAGTGATTTTTTTTTAAAATTATATAATTTGATAGCAAAACATTGGAGCGATAAACCTTAAAAAACATTGACACATGCCAAAACAAAAAGGAGAGAAAGAAAAACATGTTTCCAATTCTCATCTAAGCACGTGACATCTTGTCTTCGTACCTAAATCCTGAACAAGGGCGTGAAAGTGGAGAGAAGTGAGAGGCATAACCTAATCTTATCAAGAAAAAGAAGGCTTCTTTTATGTGAACGAGAGACTTTAAGTTCTTACATAAATACTTTTCTTTTATTTAAACATTGAATACTTTTCTTTTATTTAAACGTTGAAACTTCAAATTCTTATAGAAGTCAATATCTCGGTGACAACCGATATAACAACCGGTGACAACCATGACGGTGGAATAAGTTATCTAAGAATATGATATCTAATAATTATATTTATTTTAATTATTATTATTATATATATATATATATATATATATATATATATATTGTATAAATTAGATTGTAAACATTTGTTTATGTACACAATAAAATCATCTCTTATATGGTATCAAAGCAGGCGAGCTCACCCCGTTGGCACGCAATTGTAAGCCCACCACCGTTCATCGATGAACTGTCGATGTAAGGGAGAGTGTTAAAAAGTTTCACATCGATTGAACATGAAGTATCTATCTCATATATAAATGATGGAGTTAGGCCCATCAATGCTTTTCTCTATGGTGATCTTTACGAAGATGTTTACATGTCTCTTCCACCTGGATTCGAACGAAAGGGGGAAACACGAGTATGTAAACTACACAAATATTTGTATGGACTCAAACAAGCCTCACGACAATGTTTCATCAAGCTATCAACAACACTTAAGCTAGCTGGTTTTAACCAATCCAAGTATGATCACTCACTATTCGTCCGAACTTGTGGTAATTCCTTCTCTGCTCTTCTTGTCTATGTAGACGATATAATCATAACATGAAATAATCTACAAGACATTGAAGAAACTAAGAACCATCTCATGCAATAATTCAAGCTAAAAAATCTCGGTGAATTAAAATATTTTTTGGGCAAAGAAGCTTCACGTTCCAAGAAGGGAATTGTTCTGTCACAACGCAAGTACGCACTTGAAATATTGGAGGACATGGGTTATCTTGGTGCTAAATATGCCAATTCACCTATGAAACAAAATTTATCCCTTAGCAAGGTTGAAGGGGAATTCATTAATGACCTCACATCCTATCAAAGATTTGTTGGGAGATTAATATACTTGACCATCACACGACCCAACTTAGTGTATATTGTGCACATTCTTAGTCAATATATCGATAAACCACGACAACCACGACAACCACATTTGGAAGCAACTCAACGAGTGCTACGATATGTCAAGAACACACCAGGGCAAGGTCTATTTTTCTCAACAACTAGTTCATTACAACTAAATACTTTTTGTGATGCAGATTGGGCTAGATGCATAGACACACAACGACCAACCACGGGATATTGTATGTTTCTTGAAAACTCACTAATTTCTTGGAAGACTAAGAAACAAAATACGGTCTCACGATCAAGTGCAGAAGCAAAATACCATTCTATGGAAGCAGCCTATTGCGAAGTAACCTGGTTACGATACATTTTGGATGATTTGGGTATCAAGCACTTCCAACCGACCAAGTTATATTGCGAAAATCAAGCAGCTCTTCACATTGCATCAAATCCAGTGTTTCATGAATGAACCAAACACATAGAGATTGATTGCCATCTAGTAAGAGTAAAGATTCAAGTTAGAATGATCAAAACTTATCATATCTCTACATCGGAGTAACCATCAGATGTCTTTACCAAATCCTTGATTTTTTCACAATTCTCGAGCTTACTTAACAAGTTAGGAATAATTAACATATATTCTAACTTAAGGGGAAATGTTAAAGAACTCAAGATCCAACTGGGGACAACCAATATACCATTTGGAAACAACCAACAATGGAATGGTGGGGAGCAACAAGCTGTCCAAGAACATGATCTCTAATAATTATATTTATTTCAATTATTACATTTTTTTTCCTTTTCTCTAGTATAAATTAGATTGTAAACATTCGTTTATATACACAATAAAAGCATCTCTTACACTTACATAAATACTTTTCTTTTACTTGAACGTTGAAACTTCAAATTCTTACATGCTTTTCACTGTCACTATCCTGTTATTTTCTTTCTTAAATCTTCATTAAATCAGATTTTAAACGTTAATGACGCTTTTGTTCTTTTCAGATTCTTAAATCTTAACCATTATGGTACGGATCATGCTAGATATAACGAAGAAATAATATTTAATTACCATAAGTAAATAATAAAATGAGGATTTCAGTTTTCAAATTGATTATCATAAAGAGTAAAAATATATATATTTTTGGTGTATGTTTTTTGAAACATCTCGATGTCAAATGATTCAAAGATAATAAAAAATATAGAACTGTTAATGTATATCTTTTAATGTATATCATATCTATTAATGTATATTATGTTATGTGCTTTAGGCATATATAGTTTACTTGTAAATCCTATATAACAACACCGTGTATATTCTTTAAGATATAAAATATAATCATTAAATATTTCTAACATGGTACTAAGAAAATCCTTGAGTTCTTGAATGCCATTGAGGTCATCACCAGTTATGATCATATCATACAACATATAGGAGAAGTTAGTAAATGAGACCCTTTTTTCATATGGATGTTAAAAATGCCTTCCTTAATGGGGATCTGTATGAAGAAGTCTATATGCAACTTCCTCCTCGTCTTCCTATTGAAACAAACAAAGGTTGTCGCCTTTAATGCACACTGTATGGCCTTAAACAAGCTTCACGAGCATGGTTTACCAACTTCAGATCCATCATCCTTCGCTTGGGTTACACTGCTACTCCTTATGATTCTGCATTATTTCTTCATCGTAATGATAAAGGCACCATTTTTCTTCTCCTATATGTGGATGATATGATCATAACTGGTGATGACCTTAGTGGCATTTAAGAACTAAAGGATTTTCTTAGTGAGTAGTTTGAGATAAAAGACCTTGGATATCTTAGCTATTTCTTGGGTCTTGAGATCACTCGTTCCACAGATGGTCTTTATATTACTCAAGCCAAGTATGTATTTGACCTTTTATCTCGAGTTGAACTCACTGACAGAAAGACTATTTGATGAAAATCATCGAGCTTTACAAATTCCAAGTGGACCAATCACAAGGTCTAGGAGGGCAAAAATTGAAAATTCTTTAAATGGGCTCATTCAAGAGGTCATGTAGAAACAAGGGGACCTAAATTGGGAGTGCAAGGATTGAGACAATCCTAGGATGGAAATTAGGGCAAAATTGGCAAAAGAAAACTAGGCACATTGTTGTACCATTTAGAATTTTTTAGGCAGCTTCATTTTCAGCCCTTAGATGGAAACAAAGGTTAAGATGTAATATAATGATGAGAATCATCGAGTTCTACAAATTCCAAGTGGACTAATCACAAGGTCTAGGAGGACAAAACTCGAAAAGGCTTTAAATTGGCTCATTCAAGAGGTCAAGCATAACCAAGGGGACCTAATTTGGGAGTGCAAGGATTGGGACAATCCTAGGATGGAAATTAGGGAAAAATTCGAAAAATAAAACTACGCACATTGTTGTGCCATTTGGACTTTTTGGGCAGCTTCATTTTCAGTCCTTAGATGAAAACAAAGGTTAAGATGTAATAGTTTATTGGGATTCCTTTGTTCTCAACTACTCCACAAGCTGCTCAACATTTTTCTCCATATTTACGGTGCCATTTGGACTGATTTTGGGCAGCTATCTTTAAAGCCCTTCGATGAAACCAATTGTTAAGATGTAATATTTTAATAGTATTCTTGTGTAGTCGGCAACCCCTTTTTTCTCCATGTTCTGGTCCATGTTTTCTCCTACCCTTTGTGCTTTTTGGCTGTTTTTATTTTCAAAACTTTCGATGAGATCTTGGTCTATGACTTAGTAGATCATAGGGTTTATTTGTATCCTATTAAGAGTAGCTCAACAGCTGGAAAATACAATTTAAATGAAGTTTAAATTTTTAGATCATTTGATAGCTCATTCAAGCTTTTTGTTCCTCTTTAAGCAACTTATCAAGGGATTGGAAACCTTTGTGACGTTGTTTAGCATCCAAGAATTTGTGGTGAGTAATATCCATCCTTATTAGGGTGTCATTTATGCTATACTTATCAAGAAAAAAGCAACTCGATATGACGTCTTTTCCTCTCAAAAAATGGTGAGTAATATCCATTGATTTGTGGAGAAACCCTTTGCTATATAATCTGAAATTAGCTAGGTCTTAACCCCTTGGTTCATATCATTTGGCATAAGATCTTTAGGTGCTAATTTTCAGATTTCTATCCTTTATATTTATTCTTGTTCTTGTGTTCTTATTTTGTTTCTGATACATAGAAAACAAAGAAAAAAATCCTTGTGTTGTGTTCTTGTTGAAATTATTTTTCCAAACCCTTAAAATAATGTTCTTCTTTGTTTCCATATTTGTTTCTGCATTTTCCTTGCAAATTCTATTTTGTCCAAAGTTATTTAGTAGTAACCTTGCATATCTTGCTATTTTTGAAAGTATTCTAAATTTTCCTTTCATATTTTGCATTTTCCTAGCAAGTTCTGCTATTTCTGAAACTATTCTGCATTTTTCCTTGCTTACTCTATAATATATGATATATTATGTAGTTTTTGGTTGTTTTCTTGTATTTCTGTGGTAGTTCTTGTAGAAATTTTATTTCCCTTTTTTGTCATAATTTATGTATCTTCAAAATTCCTTAAACTCATATTTAAGGTATTGTATGGATTTACTCTTTAGCTATTATCATATTAGATAAAAAAAATCGAAAAGGAGTGGCCAGAATTTATTCCAAAAAAAACAAAGAAAAGAGACCAAATTATATATGCTAATTTCTAGTGAGTGTTTGAACTCATAATTCCAAAAAGCTTTCCCTATTATCATAAATTCCTAATTGTGTGTTGAGTTCTTTGAGGAAATTATTGTTCTTCCAATATTGTTAATCTTTTGATTTCCCTTGTGATTAATTATTCTAGTCTAAGATCCAAAACACTTTGAGTTAGTTTCCTTTGTGCTTTAACAAGTGTGATATTGTGAACTACCTTTTTGGGTGTTTGATAATTCTACAAATTGTTTGGAATTCCTGGATTTGGTTGCTTTGATTAGGAACAAAGAGGGTTTGAGCGATCAATCCGAGCGCTACACCTGAGGTATTGATTGAATTTTCATTAGTTCTATTTTATTACACTAACCTCTTATTGTGTAGAATTGTAAAAATAAATGTCCAACAGTGGTAGTGCTGAAGGAAGACTGAATATGGTATTTATGATGAAGGCGCTGCAACAAACTTTTGAGAGGATGAACAACTTGATGGTCGATATGAATGAAAGATTGGAAAGGCAAGAAAATGCCTTAGCAGCTTTACAACGAGAAACACCTCAATAGAATGTTAGGGGGGTTAATAGGCAAGCACTTGTAACAAGGCGGTCTTTGAGTTTTCAAGTCAAGGAGGAGGACATTGAACAACAAAGATATAATATATTTCACAGAAGGTGTCATGTGAGAAACAAGGTGTGTAGTGTTATCATAGATGGGGGAAGTTTCACCAATTTGGCTAGTACTACCTTAGTTGAGAAATTAGGGTTGTCTACATTCAAACACCCTAAGCCTTACAAGTTTTAATGGCTAAATGATAGTGGGGAAGTGATAGATGATAAGCAAGTGTTAGTGAGCTTCTCCATTAGAAAGTACAAAGATGAGGTGATGTGTGATGCGGTACCCATGTAAGCCGAGTACATCCTGCTAGCTAGGCCTTGGCAATATGATCAGAGGGTTACATATGATGGATATAGAAACAAGTATTCATTTGTGATGGATGGTAGAAACATCACACTTGTCCCCCTTTCACCCAAGCAAGTCTTTGAAGATAAATGAAGATGGTTAGAGGAAAAGAAAAGAGTGAAAATGAAAAAGAGAGTGCAACTAAAGAAAAGAATGATAGAAAAGAGATGAGTGAAAATGAAAAGAAGAGTGAGACTAAAGAAAAGAATGACAGAAAAGATGAGTGAAAATGAAAAGAAGAGTGAGAGAAAAGAGAAGAGTGAAAATGAAAAGGAGAGTGAGACTAAGGAAAAGCATGAGAGTAAAGACAAGAGTGACAAAAAAAAAGAGAGTGAACAAAATAAAATTAGTGGCAAAGAGAGTGATAAAAAGAAATTGAGAGAAAATCAGAAAGAAAAACGAAGAGAGATTGAAAAATTTGAGACAAAAGAAGAGAGAAAAACAAATGTCTATGCAAAAGTGAGGGAAATTAAAAAGGCAATATTCATTAATCAGCCAATGATTGTACTTCTGTACAATGAGGCATTTTTGAATACTAAACAACTTGATGATGCTTTACCTAGTTCAATTGTTTCTATCTTGTAGGAATTTGAGGATGTCTTTCCTGAGGAAATTCCTAATGGATTACCTCTTATCTGAGGGATTGAACATCAAATTGATTTTGTACCTGGTGCTAACATTCCAAACCGACTATCCTGTAGGAGTAATCCTAAGGAGAAGAAGGAACTATAAACACAGGTTAGTGAGTTGATAGAACAGGGGTACGTGAGAGAATGAATGTGTCCACGCGTTGTTATATTAATTTTGGTCCCTAAGAAGGATGGGACATGGAGGATGTGCGTAGACTATCGAGTAATCAACAATATCATTGTAAATTATCATCACTCTATTCCCCGCTTAGTTGATATGTTTGATGAGTTGCATGGCTCTTATATCTTTTCTAAATTTGATTTGAAAAGTGGATATCACCCAATTAGAATGAAATAAGGTGATGAATGGGAAAATGCATTTAAGATAAAATATGGTTTATATGAGTGGTTAGTCATGTCATTTGGTTTAACTAATGCTCCAAGTACTTTCACAAGATTAATGAACCATGTTTTGCATGCTTTTATTGGAAAATTTGTAGTTGTCTATTTTTATCATTTTTTTACTTATAGAAAAAATTTGGAAGACCATTTGAAACATTTACAATCTGTTCTTGAAGTGCTTAGGAGAGAGAAACTATTTCCTACCCTAAAGAAGTGCACATTTTGCACCTATAAGCTTGTGTTGATGGGTTTCATTATGAGTGCAAAAGGAGTTCAGGTTGAAGAAGAAATGATTCGAGCTATCCAGGAGTGGTCCAACCCAACAAGTTTAAGTAATGTTCGAAGTTTTTATGGACTTGCTTGCTTTTATCGGTGATTTGTGAAAGATTTTAGCATAGCAGCACCGATAACCAAAGTCATAAAAAAGAATTTTTGGTTCAAATGGGGAGAAGAGTAAGAAATTTCATTCCAATTACTTAAGGAAAAATTAACTCGTGCGCCTTTATTGTCTTTACCGAACTTTGCAAAAACCTTTGAAAAAGAGAAATCAAGGCTCAACATTGAGATAAGGATTGAACAATATATCAAACAAGCCAATAAAGGACGTCATAGGATGATCTTTGAGCCTGGAGATTGGGTGTGGGTGCACATGAGAAAAGAGCATTTTATATAACAAATAAAATCAAATTTTCTATCATGGGGAGATGGTCCATTTCAAGCCATCGAAAGGATTAATGAAAATTCCTACAAGCTAGACTTTCCTGGTAAGTATAATGTCAACACCTCTTTTAATGTTTCTGATCTTTCTCCTTGTGATTATGCAGGTGACGATTCGAGGACGAATCCTCTTGAAGAAAGGGAGAATGATGAGAATCATCGAGCTCTACAAATTTCAAGTGGACCAATCACAAGATCTAGGAGGGCACAACTCGAAAATGCTTTAAATGGGCTCATTCAAGAGGCCATGCATAACCAAGGGGACCTAAATTGGGAGTGCAAGGATTGGGACAATCCTAGGATTGAAATTAGGGCAAGATTGGAAAAAGAAAACTAGGCATATTGCTGTGCCATTTGGAATTTTTTGGGTAGCTTCATTTTCAGCCCTTATATGGAAACAAAGGTTAAGATGTAATATAATGATGAGAATCATCGAGCTCTACAAATTCCAAGTTGACCAATCACAAGGTCTATGAGGGCCCAACTCGAAAAGGCTTTATATAGGCTCATTCAAGAGGTCATGCATAACCAAGGGGACCTAAATTGGGATTGTGAGGATTGGGACAATCCTAGGATGGAAATTATGGAAAAATTGGCAAAGGAAAACTAGGCACATTGCTATGCCATTTGGAATTTTTTGGGCAGCTTCATTTTTCAGCCTTTAGATAGAAACAAAGGTTAAGATGTAATATTTTATAGAGATTCAGATGCCATTTGGAATGATTTTGGGCAGGTATCTTTTAAACACTTGGATGAAACCAATTGTTAAGATGTAATATTTTAATAGGATTCCTTTGTAGTCGGAAGCCCCTTTTTTCTCCATGTTCTGGTCCATGTTTTCTGCTACCCTTTGTGCTTTTTGGCTGTTTTTATTTTCAAACCATTCGATCAGATCAAGGGCTATGATTTAGTAGAGATTAGGGTTTGTTTGTATCCTATTAAGAGCAGCTCAACTACTGGAAAATACAATTTAAATGAAGTTTGCATTTTCAGATCATTTGAGAGCTCATTCAAGCTCTTTGTTTCTCTTTAAGAAACTTATCAAGGGATTGGTAACTTTTGTGGCGTTGTTTAGCATCCAAGCATTGTGGTGAGTAATATCCATACTTATTAGGGTGTCATTTATGCTAGACTTATCAAGAAAATAGCAGCTCCTTGTGGCATCTTTTCCCCTCAGAAAAATGGTGAGCAATATCCATTGATTTGTGGAGAAACATTTTGCTATATAATCTAAAATTAGCTAGGTCCTAACCCCTTGGTTCATATCACTATTGAAACTCCAGATGAACTTAATAAGCATCTGACACCCTCGGAGGGAACCATTATCTAATCCCTCTCTTAAGAGACGATTATTTGGAAGCTTGGTTTATCTTACAATTACTCATCCAGACATTTCTTATGCTATTCATCAGGTGAGCCAGTATCTGTCTGCTCCATGATTGAATCACTATGATATTGTTCTGTGCATTCTACAATACTTGAAGAGCACTCTCTTCGATGGCCTTTTCTACTCAACTCAATCTCCTCTTGTACTTCGTGCATTCTTTGATGCTGATTGGGCAGGAGATCCCATTGATCGTAGGTCCATTATAGTTTATTGCTTTCTCCTTGTTTTTTTATTTCTTGGTGAAGTAAGAAACAAACTTTCGTGACCCGCTCCAATACTGAAACAAAATATTTTGCTCTTGTTGATACCACATCTTAGCTCCTTTGGCTACGATGGCTTCTTAAGGATTTAAGTGTGTCCACATCCTCTACTACTCCCCTTTATTGTAACAATTAGAGTGTCATTCATATTGCTCACAATGATATCTTCCATAAACGAACTAAACACATCAAGATTGATTATCATTTTATTCGTTCTCATCTTATCCATAGTGCTCTCAACCTTTTTCCCATCTCCTCCAACAATCAACTTGTAGATATCTTCACCAAGAAACTTCCTAAAACACGCACTCGTAATTTGGTTGATAATCTCAAGTTGGTCTCACATCCACCTTAATTTTAAGGGGAACTGTTAATGTATATCTGTTAATAGATTAATATATATTTTTTAATGTATATCATATTTGTTAATATATATCATATTATGTGCTTTAGGCATATAAAATATAATAAAATCATTAAATATTTCTAATAATAACAAAAAAATAAAGACCTAAAAATAATCCCCTGTATATCTCGCATCATAACTACTAATAGCAACGGAACTACTCTAAATAGTGGGTGCAATGGCCATCCATAGTCTCGAAGAAAACTACTTAATTATAATGATATTGATTTAACTTACAAAATGTTTTCAAAATGAATGCAAATTGACTTTTACCCTCCAGTTAATATATTAACTTAAATATGAACCGTGTTTAAAAATGTCTGTGTGTCTCTCATAACATATTTATTAAGGTAAAAATAAAAAGATAATTATATAATTAATAATATGAATTTTTTTCGTTCCTTTTTATAAAATTGCAAAAAATTTGAACAAATCTTTTACTTTTTTTATTTTCTTTATTATTTCCAATAATAAAAATTATCGATATTTAAAATGCTATATCATGGGTCTTCTAACTCAAAAATAAGTTTTTTCTATAAATAATTAATGGAATGTTTTTTTTATAATTCTTGAAACTAATTTTAAAATATGTAATTTATATTTTTGTATCCATTAAAATATAAAAAACAATGTATGTTAGCTCCTTAAAATTTAAATTCTAGTTTTTTCCATGATAATTGTTTTTTTTAAATTTTGATGTGTGTTTCGAGAGAATTTAGGTATCTGACTTTAGTGATTTTTAGTGAGAAGTAAGAAATAATATTGAATGAATATATCATGTATTCTCCTCACTTAAGGGATATATATATATATATATATATATATATCTTTATGTACATAGTGGGGTGTGTATTAGCAACTTGGATAGTACAAACTAGTTTACAGAATTTAGATCGTTCGTTACAAGCATTTACAAACAAGAGGATATTTATATATAGGTCGTTCATGGAGGATGACCTTGATCACCAGAATATCATAACTTTATCATGTCTTGACATCCAAAACCTTGTTGTTTGATGATGAGGTACTTTTGTCGACTGGATATGTATGTTTTCCAAGCTCATTGGGCGCAAGCCTTTTGTTGAGCCAGTTTTATGTCCTCGCTTTACCCTAGCGGGGTACCTACACTTATTAGGTCGTATGTCCGTTACATATTTAATACCAAAAATTAACTCCCCCATATTCCTCGTATAAATAATAGTTACTAAGATAAAGCAAATTTATATTGTATTTTACGATATTATTTTTATTTTTTTATTTTTTAAGAGACCTTTCAACTTCTCATTTTTTCTTTATAAATAGTAGGAGAATATACTTTTACCTCTTACCTATTTTTAACTAAGTTATTATATTTAGAGGATTTTAGCCCGTTGATTACTGAGAGGTCGTTTTATTCTTCTATAAGGCCACTCACAAAAATTTTTGAGTCATCTAAACTCGTTTATTTAACATCGTTTGTTGGGATTCAAGTCGCTGATATATCATTTACTCCTTGATTTTGGTAGGAACTTCTCATTTTAGGTAATTATTCATCCTCTTTCTTAATGTTGCATAAAGGAAAAGAAGTGAGATCTTCAAAGGGAGATCTTTCCAAAAATATTTCTCCTCGTCGTATTCCCTCGAGGTCGTTAACAACCAAATGTCCTGAAATTTCGGGGAGTAGTGACAATAGGCTTTCCCCGAGGATTGTTAAGGAAGGGATTCTTGCTCTTCCTGCTTCGTTGGGGTCAAAAGTGGTATCTACCTCATTCTCACGGGGCTTAATTCATGTTATCAGGATTTTTGTGTCCACATCTACCAAGGTACCTTGCCCAAAAAAGAAAAGGGAAAACAAGAGCAAGCCTACGTATAGAACCAAAGATAAACATTAAATTGAAAAGATGCCGAGTATCTTAACAGTTAAAGATTTGGAAGAAATTAGAAAAACATGACATTCCAACTCATGTAGGATTAATGTTAGTACCTCATCATTTATGTGATGCTGATGATCCACCACCGGGGTGGTGTGTGATACATTTAGGGGCCTTTAAGATAGGTTTATGTTTCCCCTTCCAAATTGGTAGCCCTTGCTTTGAGTACTTTTGATATCAATTTTGCATAAATAAATCCAAACGAGTGGCGAACTCTTTTATGTCTTTCTATAGTAGTTAGAGAGCATGGAATAGACCTAGAAAATGATGCATTAAGGTGTTTATATTGTTTAAAAAGGAATGGGTTAGATAAAGGGAGGGCATACATATCTTGCGTTATAGGTCACGGGTTGCATCTCATACTGCCTGATAGCACCTCAGGCTGGAAAGATAAATACTTTTATATTACTAGGGATATTTGGGTGACGAGGTGGATTTTCCAATTCGACACACCTATAACCCAAATTTTAACACTTCACAACCTCAGCCTAGCGAGCTCATGAGTAAATTGGATATTAGTGGTAAATAAAAAATGAGGTGGATTGAGCTACAACCTCGAATAAAGGTTACCACGATATCCTAACTATAACTTGCTTAAAGAATTATAGGGTGTGACGAGGTTACACAAATGAATATCAAGGTCGTTATTTTATTATATATATATTTTTGTTTATGTTTGTATATATGCACACATTGTTGGTAAATTTTATTAATGTGTATATATATCTTACAGGGATGGATTATTCACATGTTTATTTAGGGGATCTTATTGAACTTCAAGTGTACAAGAGCTCGCTCCTACCTATTCGTGTTTGGAGCGCATGACTCCATCACCTACATAAGAAGATCTATTCACGAATTTAGAGGTCGAAGCTACCCCAGAAAATGTAATTCCTTCAACTAATTTGGTTAATCCGAGCTTGATATCACCTCGTGAACTGAAAACGTCAAAAAAGAGAAAGGTTGGGGAATATACCCCTGGAATAAAGGATATGGATATGGATGACTTTGAATTTGATGAGGTCGTCTTGAAGGATGTCATTTTTGGAGACCCATATTACTTATTTTAGCGAGGGGATTTTTGAATGAACAGATGTCAAATGAGATATATATCATCATTTTGGAACAGAAATTGTGAGGACGTAGGTGAGAGCAACTCGTATGAGTGAGGGGGGAACACATGGGGAACTAATTGTAGATCGCTTATTGGAGGTATAAAAAATGTATTAATTTCATTCTGCATCTGTGATATATAAATTTTATTACTTTTTTTTTTTAATTCATCTTGTTTATAGGTGGTGTGTTTGGTGAGAGAAGTCGAGCTATCATTACGTGGTTATAAACGCGAGGTACAAGCTAGCCGGTTACAAATAGCCAAATATGAGAGACTAGTAAAAGATAAGGATGTCTTGATTTCTGATAAGGATACAAAAAATTTGAAATTAGAGAACGAAGTGATCGATAAGGTGGAGAAATTAAGAAAAGCGGACACATATTGTTTTGATAAGGGTGAAGCTGCTAAACACTTTGAAAATCTTGCAAAAGAGGCCGATGAAAAGAACCTCATGCTTCAAGAGCAAATTTCTACTATGTCAACTCAAATTAGTTTGCTATCTACATTAGTAGATTCACTAAAAGTTGAATGTACTAAGGCCTACCATAGTGGTGCGAGCTTTGTAATCAATAACCTCAAACTGCATGTTGAAAAACTAGGTTTGATTACGCCTTACTTGTCATTGATGCAAGTTTTTCAGAGCAACAGGCCCAAGACACCTGGGGCTACCACACCGCAAGGTTCACCTCGAGATACTGTAGCCACCTCAAGCCCTCAATGTGATGGGGTAGTAGTGGAAGATGCTACTCCGTATAAAATTTTATATGTTTTTTGGAAGTTTATGTAAATGAATTTTTGGATCTTGAAATCATTTAATTTTAAATTTTGTATTTATTTACATATATATTTGTTCTCTTTGAAATCTATATATTTATGAAGTTTTTGTGCTAGTGTGGTATATATAATTTAGAGGATTTGAGGCCGTGTTAATCTCAAATTTATTTAGTGAGCGAGTAAACAACTTTTAAGAAACAATCATAGTCCGTTTAACCTAATGGATTATAGGAGAGTAAACTTGGATGATTTGTTTGAAATGACGGGGTTATTACCATCTAACAAAGTGATGAATGAAAACCGGCATCGCCAATTCTCGCAAATACTTTGGTTTTAATATTTGTAAAACTCTCATGAAGTGCGAATCATTTCGTGAAAATGATAAGTATACTCACGAGTCGATCTAAGGAAGGAATGTATGTGGTTCTTAATTTATTATTCTAACTTTTAAAAAGCGAAATTAAATCCTAAACATCCTGTCACGATATTTTGGTTTTTGTGTTTCTAATCTAATAACATAAAATAAACATATATCTGATTAATTAAATATAATAAAAAAATAAACATAGATACAAATTCAATAAATACATATAAATACAGATTCAAGAAAGATTCATGCAAATTTTATCATGTATATTAGTGGTAAATTTATGGATATAATAACTAAATTAATTATGCTTGCTACGTATTATCTAGGTTACTAAAGATATAAATTGATATTTTATTGATTCTCTCTTTTTGTATGAATCTGCTTTGGTGGAGTTAGATATTCTTTGTTAACTAAACAAATCAATTAACACCTATGGGTGGGGTTGATAACTAATTTGGTTAATTAAATTACTTCCTTTTTCTAAGATATTGAAAATGAACCATTTAAATGCCACCTTTGGTAGGGTTAGACAGTTTAAACTTTATTCAAGGTGTCCAAATTAATCCTAAGAATTTAGTTATCCGAGTACTAACTTTCAAGTTTTAAAACCATTTTATTGAAAAATGTTGTCGATACATTTTCACATAATAATTCTTATAAAAACTTTTGAAATAGAGCTTCAACTCTAACTACAGGAAGCGATTGTACCAACAAATAAAAAACCTTACTCTAAATCGAGGCCAGGATAACTAAACCTTAAAGTCTAATCTTGATTTAAGTTTGTAATGAAAAATAATATATTTCTCTACTAACATCCTTAATATAAAATCTTGAATAAAAATTAAATGAATTCATTTTTAGAAATTTTCACCTATTTAATATTTAGCAAGCATAACAAGCGTTATTATTATATCATGATTATAAATGACTAGCCTGATTAAATTTAATCACAGACAAATTAAATATAACATGTAAGAATAAAGCATAAAAATAGCGTAAAGAAAATAAAATCCTTCTGAGAACTTTATTCGTTGCTAGAAAACCTCCAGCGGAATTTGCACTTCCATTTATTGAATCAAAAATCTAAATTATTACAAAAACATTACAAGTTCCTCTCAAAGAGAAGAACTCTAAACTTAATTGAATTGAACTAAAAACTAAGAGAAAAACTAACAAAAGCTTAGAAACTAAGAAAAACTCAAAAACTAAGAAATGATAGAAAGAAAGAAGAGAGAAGTGTGGTTTTGAGGTGTGCTTTGAATTGAATGGAGGGGAGTATTTATAGGTGAGGATGGAGAGAAAAAAATGAGTAAACAAATGTTAAAAAATATTAAAAAATTAAAAAACGTGTAATGGACATCTTGGTCATCGATAGCGTCGGCCAATGATGTCATGAAGCGGTACTGCGTGGAAAATGGGAGCAAAAACGCGTTAGTAATTTGGCTTGTTCTTCGAAGCGCTACTGTATAATCAGCGTGAACGTGCCAGCATCCTGCCGGCCTTGTGAAAAAAAAGTGAGCAACCTTGAGTGTATTGATGTATTCTGAAGCGTTGAAGTAATGGTAGTTGGTATGTAGTGAGCTTCTTGTATGTGATTTTCCATCTTTTGACATTTTTGACCTTTTCGACCCATTTTGTCGAATTTTTCCACGTTTGTTGTCTGTTTCCCACTCTTTTATTAATGTATTTGTGATGTATTGCTTCAAGTATTCTTTGAGTCTTTACGTTGCGTTTTTAGGCAAAATTCACGAAAAACAATAAAAATACCGTGATTGAAAAAGACAAATTTATATAAATATATGATAAAACATATAAATATATATATTTTTAATCAATTAATGTGCATAAAATCATGGTTATTTTAGTGCTTTTTGAGCTAACTCATCCACAACCCGACCGAACTTCTTGCTAGTCCGCGAGAAAGGCGATAAAAACTAAAAATTAAACTATCCTAAATCACTTGGTGGATTGACACGGTTGCATTTAGCCTATGCAACAAGCCTTTAAACCCTAGGTTGCCACAGTGGACGAGTTTGAGTCTCGTGAGGGTTCTGATAATGATACCCATGAAACATTGTACTAAATGTAAAAACAAAAGAAACAATAAAAACAAACAACTTTAAAAATTAAATTTACAACAAAATCACAAATTATCAACATCCATAAAAAATGTCTGTACTTTTTAATCTCCTTTAAGATCATAATTAAAATCTGAAGCATAAGTTATTTTAATCTCTTTAAACAATCATGATTTATTATAATAATTAGTCGAAAATCATTTTCATATTTCATATCAAAAATGTATCAATTTAATTTCACCCAATTTCGATTAATGGCCAGAGTCAATTGACCCGACTCTATTCTCGCAAGTCAATACTCTCAGCTCTTTGAATCCTATGGGTTCGAACACTAAATACTAATTTATATGCGAAAGAGTTGATGTATAGAAATGAACTAATATGTTCGCGTATGTATAAAGAATAAAGGCTCGAAGTGTTATTTTAACATTGATCTCATGAAAGGAATCAAATGTATAAATTATAAAGATATCATATATAAAAATTATTTTCATGCATAAATCAAACTTCATTAAGAAAGAATTTCAAGATATATATGCCTTTTACAAATGAAGAGAGTGCAATGACTTTATAGGGAATTATTTCACTATATCGCTTAACTTTTGTAATTAGCCTTTCTCGCATGACTTTGTAGGCAATGTGGGTTATAGTATGTAGATTATACTATATATTCTTTATCTCTACTATTTTTTTACGAAAGATATTTCTCAATATATGTATTTTAGAGAGTCGACCCGTATGCAGTTGTACATATTTTGGATTTTGGTGAGTGGTTAATTTTGTGGCTTTTCTATTTGATCTTGGTTTAGGTAACCAGGATATGTCTTTTTGTTTTTGTAGTAGTCGATGCATAAATGAGATATAGCATTATCTTATCAACTTCTACTCGAAATCATTTAATCTAAGCAAAAAATAATAATAAAAAATATATGATACTCTATTAAAATGAGAAAAAAATTCATACATTGATGCTAATACCTATAGAGATCATCTAAAAATTTGAAGAAATAAGAAATGTGTTTGGAGTAGAAAAAAAAATATATATTTCACTGAATAAAAGGAAATTGAAACAATTATATCTACATGAAGGTAGTCTCGCTAAAAAAAAAACTTCATAAACGCGATTTTGGGTTTAATATAATTTCTACATCTTATCAAGAAATACTAATTATGACAAAAACTAACTAATTATCAAAAATAATTACAAAATATTTCATGATATGTTTTCAAAAAATTAATCTAACAGTACAAAAGACTTAACTATTTACTTAAATTTGATTTAAAGAAAATATAAATTTTTGTGAATTTTTTTTTTATATTCCAAAAATTACTGAATCACACAAAATAGAAATAAAACCAAACACACAAAAAATGAAAAAGTATATTTTTCATTTTTTTATTTTTAAATTGTTAAAACTTTTTTTTTTTTTAAGCATGGTAACTTTTCACCACCCCCAACCTAGAACTTACATTGTCCACAATGTAACAACTGTAAATTAAAGATAAAGAGAAAAGAGAAGAAAGATTACCTATTTCTTGAGAAAGTGCAAGTAGTAATGGAAAATGTGGTCGTCGTCATATTAAATCATTAAAGTGTATCTGAAGACAGGATCGCTAAAATGATGGGTTGCCTCATCAAATCAGTAGCTTAGTTTAACGTCTTAGCAAGGCGTAAGAGGATTGCATTTTAGGTAAACTCAATGTCCCTCATCATTGAGTCAATCAAACTTTGCCAGGTAAGATAAGGTTGCCTACCTATACTTTTTGATCATGTACCCTTTATTGATTTTGATTTCTTTCTGTACTTAAAACTAGAGGCATATTTTGAGTTTTAGATAACAGCGTCTAGGTACAAATCAAATAATTAAGGCATAAAAACACAATTGTCTTACCTAGATTAAACAAAGAAACTAATTTCCTTAGATTGTAATTAAAACTTTAAAATTTTGGAGATAGTTAAAAAGTTTTTTGTTTTTTTTTTTTAAAATAACATAATCAGTATTAACGAAGTGCTTTCAGGAAAAGAATGGTGGTCGCAGAGCTCAAAAAAATCCTCTGAAGCGAAACAAGCGTTAAAGGGAAAGACTAGTTAGGCCTGAACAGAGAAATGGTCTCAAACGAGAACTCACTAGATCTTTCTTTTAAATGCTTTATTAAGTTAATTAAATTAAGTTAAGTAAAAATCTAAGTTAATGAAAATCTAAGTTTTAAAAAGGTTAATTAAGTTAAGTGAAGTAAAAAAAATCTAAGTTAATTAAGTTAGTAAAAAGTTAATTAAGCTAAGTGAAGTAAAAAAAATCTAAGTTAATTAAGTTAATGAAAATTTAAGTAAAAACCTAAGTTCATGTTAAAAAAATCTAAGTTAATTAAGTTAGTAAAAGAAAAATTAAGTTAATTAAGTTAACTAAAAATCAAGAAGAAAAATAAAAAAATAGCTAAAAAAAATGAAAAATAAAAAATAATATATAAAAAAAAATGAAAAAGGTAAAAGAAAATAAAAAAAAGTAAAAGTTAAACTCAAAAAAAAAAAATTAAAATTTTAGTTTTTTTTTTATTTTTTTATTTTTTTTATTTTTTTTATTTTTTTTTTATTTTTGTTTTATTTTATTTTTTTATTTTTTTATTTTTTATTTATTTTTTATTTATTTTTTTATTTATTTTTTACGAACGGTAATTTTATTTTACTATTCACGCTATCTTATTTCTTATTAACTTAATTTTTTTTTACGAACGGTAATTTTATTTTACTATTCACGCTATCTTATTTCTTAAATTTTTTTTTTTTAATTTTTTTTTTACTATTCATTAACGGTAAAAACTTTTTACTTCAAATTTAAAATTTCTAAATTATTTTACTATTTATGCTATAATTAATTTTATTTTATTTTTTTTATTTTTATTTCTTATGAAATTTGAAATTTGATTAAATTTTTTTTATTTTATTTTTTTTTTATTTTTCAAAAAAAAAATCACAATTATTTACATCACAAAAATATTTTTAAAATTTTGATAAATAAATTAAAAACGATATTGCTTGCCAATGACGTGAAAACTTGATACCTGGCCTTGAATTGCATAAATCTTTGGTTTTAATATTTGTAAAACTCGCCAGTCGTAATCATTTTAAATAGAAAATGATAAGTATCTTTCGAGTCGATCTAAGGAAGGAATGTATGTGGTCTTAATTTATTATTCAAACTTTTAAAAGCGAAATTAAATCCTAAACATCACTGTCGATAGTTTGGTTTTTGTGTTCTAATCTAATAACATAAAATAAACATATATCTGATTAATTAAATATAATAAAAAAATAAACGTAGATACAAATTCAATAAATATTTACCTAAAAATAAATATAAATCTGATTGAATAAATATTCATGCAAATTTTATCATTTATATTAGTGGAGTATTTATGGATATAATAAGTTAAATTAATTATCTTTGCTATTATTATCTAGATTATTAAAGATATAAATTGATATTTTATTGATTCTCTCTTTTTTGTATGAATCTGCTTTGGTGAGTTAGATATTCTTTGTTAACTAAGCAATCAATTAACACTGTGTGTGGGGTTGATAACTAATTTGGTTAATTAAATTAATTCGCTTTTACAGAGATTGAAAATGAGCAATTTTAAATCTGCGCTTTGGTGAGGTTAGACAACTTTAAACTTTATTCAAGGTGTCCAAATTAAACTCGAAATTTAGTTATCAGTACTAACTTTGAGTTTTAAACCACTAACGAAAACTTGTGTTGTCGATACATTTCACATAATAGTGCTTATAAAAACTTTTGAAATAGAGCTTAACTTCTAACTAGAGGCGATTATGCAAACAAATAAAAAAATGCTACTCAAATTAGGCCAGGATAACTAAACCTTAAAGTCTAATCTTGATTTAAGTTTGTAATGAAAAATAATATATTTCTCTCTAACATCCTTAATATAAAATCTTGAATAAAAAATAAAATCAATTCATTTTAGAAATTTTCACTTTATTTAATATTTAGCAAGCGTAACAACGTTATTATTATATCATGATTATAACAGTATACCATGATTAAATTTAATCACAGACAAATTAAATATAACATGTAAGAATAAAGCATAAAAATAAGCGTAAAGAAAATAAAATCCTTACAAAACCCTTTATTAAGTTCTTGAAAAACCCGCGGAATTTGCAATTTATTGAATCAAAAATCTAAATTATTACAAAAACATTACAAGTTCTACTCCAAAGAAAAACTACAACCTAAGAAAATTGAACTAAAAACTAAGAGAAAAACTAAGAAAAGCTTAGAAACTAAGAAAGAAACTAAGAAAAACTCAAAAACTAAGAAATGAGAGAAAGAAAGAAGAGAGAAGTGTGGTTTTTAGGTGTCTTTGAAGTGAATGGAAGAAGCGGTATTTATAGGTGAGGATGGAGAGAAAAAATGAGTAAAAAAATGTTAAAAAAAAATATAAAAAACTTAAAAACATGTAGTGGACATCTTTGAGGTCATCAATAGCGTCAGCGTGGCGTCATCAGAAATTTCTTCTGCCGTGAAAAATGGGTCAAAAACGCGTTGGTGCGGCTAGCTGCCTATGCGCTCGTCAATGTAGCGTGAAACGCGATGCGTATGCGGCCTGTATGCGGAATGGAGAGATTGAGCAGCGGCAATAGCGTCTGTGATATTGTGTTAAGCCTTGTAGGCCAAATATTGAAATGTGTGGTAAATTTCTGTGTGTGATTTTCGATCTTTTGACATTTTTGACCTTCGACCCATTTTGTCCAATTTTTCCATGTTTGTTGACCTTTTTCCACTTATTTATTAATTTATTTGTGATGTATTGCTTCAAGTATTCTTCTTTGAGTCTTTAAATTGCGTTTTTAAGCCAAAATACCTGAAAAACAATAAAAATATCCGTGATTTCGAAAAAGACAAATTTATATAAATATATGATAAAACATATAAATATATATATTTTTTAATCAATTAATGTGCATAAAATCATGGTTATTTTAGTGCTTTTTGAGCACTCATCACAAAGTACAAGTAATAGGAGGGCGACCTATTGCTACTCAGGGTGAGAAAATAAGTTCAACCTTGGTCACGATGCCAACTTCGTCTTGTGTAAGAAAACGAGTTGTTTCCCATACTCATAGCGAGGAGGTTAATCAAACTCCTCTTAAGGTCGCGAAGGGGAAAAAGAAGGAAAGATGCACTATAATTGCTAGGTCATCTACTCCCTTTATGAATGAGGTGTGTATTGAAAATTCGTCGCCGCTTGATGAGATGTCCATTTTAAAGGATATTAAGTCTTTACAGAGTATATATCCTTCCCTGAAAGAAAGATGTGAGACAAGCGGGGCGAGATTTACATGTGTGGAAAGCACGATGTAAAGTTTTGAAGAAAGATTTAGCATATTCACAAGAAGACTTGATGTTAGTGCTTCTTGAATAAGAAGGATATAAAAATGAGGGGGATGGATTGCGCTAATTAGTGGAGTATTGGAAAAATAGGGCGCTTGGGATGGAACAGACATAAGATTTCCTCATAAGTGTGTTAGTAATAATTTATTTGTAGTAATGTTTGAGTAATTTATATAGTTGGAGTAATAATATGTGTAATAATGATTAACAATTTATGAGGTAAATAAGATTTGGTAAACGTGTTATTCACAAGTATGATGACGTTCGCATGAGCGTATTTCGCATCTCGAGTGGGGGGTCACGAGACTCCTCCTTCAATCACGAGGTATAGGAAGTATCCCACATCCCGAGTGGGGGGTAAGGGACTCCTCCTCCTCCAATCACGATTTCTCCTTGCTGAAAATTTGCTGATTAGAAATTCATCTCATATATAAATATTTATTTCATATAAAGCATTTACATGTGATATTTCTTAAGAAGTTCTCCGTTCCAGCTCAAACCCTTATTTATGCCATCACATTCTATTAAGTAAAAGCCTGCTGGTGTGATGTCATATATTTGATACGGGCCTTCCCATGTGGTGGAAAATTTACCAGCGTTAGTTTCAACTTTGTTGCCCAATGCTCTTCGTAAGACCCATTCCCCGATACCAAGGCTCTTGTTCCTGACGAATTTGTTATATGTCTTTTGGAGTGTTCTTTTTTGTGATTCAAGTCTTACCAGAGCTTATTCTCATTTTTCTTCAGATAACAATAAGTCTTCTTGGCATAAGTAATAATTTTCTTCATGATCAATATTGGATCGAAGGGTAGGTTCTAGTATATCAAGTGGTATGACCACTTCAATACCATAAACGAGAGAAAAAAGAGTTTCTTCTGTTGTAGTTTTGGGAGTAGTTCGTGTTACCCAAAGGGCACTAGGAAACACATCCACCCATTTTCCTTTAACCCCCTCCAAAATTTTCCGTAGTATATTAATGAGGGTCTTATTAGATGATTTCTCTTGACCATTTTCTTATGTGCAGTAAGGGGTAGAATGAGATAATTTGATACTTTTTTATCGCAAAAAGATATAATCTTTTGGCCGGTGAATTGCCTACTATTATCTGTAACCAGTTCACGAGGCAAGCCATATCTACATATGATATTATGCTATATGAATCTCTCCACATCTAATTCTTGGATTCGATCCAAAGGTTCTGCCTTTATCCATTTAATAAAGTAATCAATTGCGACAATGATAAACTTCATTTGGCCTGCAGCAATGTGTAATGGTCCCATGATGTCTAAACCTCATTTCTGAAACGGTCAGGGGTTGATAATAGATCTTAATTCAGTACCCGGATGGTGTGGCACATTGGCATGCCGTTGGCATTTATCATACCTTTTGACATAAGAGATGAAATCTTTGAAAAGCATGGGCCAATAGTAACCTTGTCGAATAATCCTTTGAGAAAGTGCTCTTCCACCAGAATGAGCTCCACATTGGCCATTATGTAAATCACTCAAGACCATCTGATCCTCAGCTATAGGTAAGCACTTAAGCCACGAGCCACCATGATTCTTTCTATATAAAGCTCCATGAATGATGATATAGCTACCTGCTTTTTTCATAAGCTTACGAGCTAAATGCTTGTCTTTGGGGAGAGTACCATTGATAAGATATTTTGTATATGGCATCAACCAAGAATCATGAATAGTATGTATGAGATTTGTTCATGTTTGGAGTTTCAATTCACTTGGGGTAATACTAGGTCTTGACAAACAAGATATTAGGATGACTCTCTTTAAATCCAAGTTCACCGTTAATGCTAACATGGCTAAGGAATCAGCGTGGACATTTTCTCCTCATGGTATCTGTTTGATTTGAAAAGTTTCAAACGTAGCCTTTGCTTTTTTTACCTCCAATGCATAGAGTTTCATTCTCTCTTTTTTGGCCTCAAAATCGTCGTTGACTTGGTTTACTACCAGCCGTGAATTACTATGAATTAACACCTTTTTAGCTCAAGGGTTATCAATTGCTATAATTCCAAAAGTAAGGCTTCATATTCCACGATATTATTAGTTTCTTGGAAGGTGATCCGAAGGCATTGTTCTATCAAGGCTCCCATCGGGGTGAAGATTACTATTCCTACTCCTACTCCACGTGAGTTGCTTTCTCCATCCACGTATACCTTTCATAGTCCCTCAACAGAAGATAATGTTTCTGTTGTGAGGCTTGGCCCCATCTCTGGTATGGAATTACACTCTTGGGTATTCTCGTTCATCCATTCTGCGATAAAATATGCTAAGGTTTTTCCTTTGATCGCAACCAAAGGTTTATAATGTATTTCAAATTCCCTGAGCTCAATAGCTATTTGAGAGAGATGTTCAGACAGATTGGGTTTTCCCAACATGTTTTTCAAGGGATAGGGAGTAAGGACCACTACCCTGTATAAACCAAAATAATGTATGAGTTTACGTGTCATCATTTTTATAGTAAATGCCGCTTTATCTAGGGAAAGATATCGTTGTTGAGCTCCTGTTAATGAATAAATCACATAATACACAGGGTATTGAGTTCCCCCACGGTCGACCACTAATACTACACTAGAAGCTTTGTCTTTAAAGGACATGTACATGTATAAGTCTTCACCCGTCATTGGACTAACTAAAAGAGGTGCTTTTCCCAAGTAATCTTTAATGGATTTGAAGGCTTGTTCACACTCGATATCACATAAGTACTTTGTGTTCGTTTTAAGCAGTCGAAAGAGTGGTAGGCACTTTTTGGTGCACTTTGAGATGAAACGGCTTAATGCTGCAATACATCCATTCAATTATTGGACTTCCTAAAGACACCTTGGGGATTTCATGTTGATTAAAGCCGAAATTGTATCTGGATTGGCTTCAATTCCCCTTGACGTGACTAAATATCCCAGAAACTTCCCTAAGGCTACTAATAACTGTATTTTATATACTTATTTTCACCTATCTTATTAATTGTAATTGCTATGTTCTTAATGTTTTTAGTTAATTTTCGATGAATAAATTAGTATTTACTATTTTTTATATTTTTTTTATGAAAAGTAAATAATTTGTATCGAAAACGTACTTAATTGCAAGTTTTCGTCCAAAAATATAATTTCAAAATAAATGAGTATTTAATTGCAATTTATAAATGTTGAAAATATAAATTAAATTAAATTCGGGCTTAATTTTTAATTATTAAAAGTTTAAAATTTAATTTAAATTACCAAAGGGTTGTATTGCAATTAAACAAAGTTTAAAATGTAATTTGAAATATATTTGTGGGTAAAAATATAATTAAGGAAAGTTTTAAATTCTACGCAGGTAAGAATAAGCCACGCGCTCTTATGCAAACGCGCAATGCGGACCGTCCGATCAGAAAATAAACGGCCAGATGTGTGCGTTACAAGCACACCCGACCAACGTGAGTGGGTGCATAATTCCTCTTCACGCGGCTCGGTGCCCGAGTGGGACCCACCTGCCGCGCAGGCCGGCGTGCAAGGTGGGACCCACGTGTCCGTTACACGTCGCCAAGGCGGCGTTGTTACGTGCGGGCCGAACCACGTGGAATCGTTCTTCCAGTGAATTAAAGTCTTCCACGTGTCCCAATTTCCCCTTGAACGAATCATCAGAGGACGCGTGGCACATATCGGTGAACGCAAAAGCACAGAATCTCGCCCTCGTTCCAACCGTTGTCTCACGTTTCGCGCCCCCAATTCCGTGCGACAAGGTTTGCGTGTGCGCATTCCCTTCAATCAATGAGATACTGCCACGTGTCCCACTAATTGTTTCCGCGAATCTTAACGCGACACGTGGCAGCATGGAAGGAAAATAAAACAGAAACGCACAGCATCTCCACTCACTTTTTCGATTTCATTTTCGATACAATTTTTGTCCCCCACGCGTGTAATTAATTATTTTCGCCACACTTTCCTGTCCCCCGCGTGGATTAAATTTTAATTTTTTTATTTTATTTTTTTAGGTATAAATAGGAGATAAGATGATAGAGTTGGAAAGTGTTTTGTTGGTTTAGTTTTGGATTTTCTGTAGTGTTTGGAGTTGGACGGTGGAACACGTAGAAGCCATTTTTGGCTTCTGTTGTGTTCCATGTGTGCCAAATATTTGTTTTAATTGATGTTTTAATTTTCTGTGTTCTTCATCCCATTTTCCTTGAACTGTTGTAATTTTTATTTTACATTTATGAAGTAATTTAATTTTTCTAGGGTTGCATTTGATCTAAATTTATGAAGCTTTGATTTTAACTAATTTTTGAAAGATTTATAAGATGTTCGATTTGTTCATTCTATTTTGTGCTTAATGCTTTTTGATTATTTACGAATCTTATCAAAACGATCCGTGGCACATAAATAAACTTGGAAGAGGCATTTGTGTGTGTATTGCTCGTAAATAGAATGACATGTATGATGAATGATAGGAATATACCCTAATTGTATGTGTGGCCATTTGAGAACTTAGAACTTAATGAATCTTATTAAATTTAATTCTTATAGAGATATAGTGAATTAATTTAACGAGGTGTGTTTATATGGAGCTCGGAAGAGATGTATGAATAAAAATAGAAGTTTTCGGTTGACAAATTAAATGTACTAAAAAAATATAAATCAAGAGAAAATAATATGATAAGAGTGGATTAATTTGGTGAAAGATTGCAATCCTAGATTTCTTTTATTTTCTTATTAAACCTTTTTCTTAACTTTTTCCATATCAACGATTGTTTTGGATAAAATCAGAGTGAAACAATTTTAGTACTCAACAAATCTATATTACTTGTGACCGTGTATGCTTGCACGATTTTATGTGTGTTCCAAAACACACAATAGCTACGCCAAACACACACTTTTTTGGATTTAGTCTTTGATATAATTCCAAATTATATCAAAGACTTCTTGAAGGTCATTAATATGGTCTGTTGCACATTTAGTTTTAACCAACATGTCGTCGACATATACCTCCATATTTCGACCTATTTGGTGTTGGAACATGTTATTCATCATTTTTTGATATATAGTGCCAAAATTTTTTAAACCGAAGGGCATCTTTGTATAACAAAATGTCCCTTCTTTCGTGATGAACATTGTTTTCTCTTCGTCCTTAGGGTGCATTTGGATTTGGTAGTAACCTAAATAAGCAGCCATAAAACTCATTGATTCGAATCCGGTTGTGGCATCTACTAATTGATCTATATTTAGTAAAGGGAGACAATCTTTTGGTGTCAATTTATTCAAATATGTGAAATCCACACACATTCTGTGGTCGCCTCCTGCTTTGTTTACTAACACCACATTTGATAACCATGTGGGATATCAGACCTCTCTAACCTAACCTACATTTCTTAAGGACTCAATATTCTTTTTGATGCCTTCATTCTTCTCTCTAGAAAATCTCTACTTTCTTTGTTGGAATGGCTTTTTGGTATGATCCAAACATAACTCATGGGAAAATATATTTGAATCTATGTCGGGCATGTCCTCGAGTTTCCAAGTGAACAAATCTTTATTATTTTTCAAGAAATCAACAAGGGTAATTTTGAATGAAGGAGATAGTGCACCATTGATTTTAACATATTGTTCGCTCCTATTGTCTCCTTTAAGGACTATATCATACTCATCGTGAACCTCCATGGTAGTTCGCTCACTTGTATGAACTTTTTGAACTTATGGAAGTGACTTGCAATCTTTAGTTGCTATTTTGAAGTTTGGGGTAATGCATTTTTCATGGCAGCGTTATGGCAACTTTGTTCCCTATCTTGTTCCCTTTCCATTTGTCCTATCCCATCGGCGTTACGATATTTAATCAGCTAATGATACATTGATAGTACGACTTTCATTTTGTGTATCCACGGGCATCCCAAAATAGCATTATAAGATGTGGGAGTATTTAAAATGATGAATGTTGTTAAGACTATGGATCCTTCTATTGACACTGGTAGGCGTATGATTCCTATTGACATTGTCACACTTCCATTGAAACCAATAAGACGCATTTGCTACGAGGTAATTTCTTTGGGATCTAGGTTCATATCAAGCAAAGATCAGATGAAATACCATTATCAACCAATATCCTATGCACTTCACAATGAGTTATTCGCACTGTGATTATGAGAGGATCGTCATGAGGATGCATGCATTCTCTGTCTTCGAAAGTAATAGGATACGAAGGTCCTTACAGTCTCATACCATATATTAAATGTCTTGTGTCTCAAGCCTCCCTTGCATATCTTTTTTTGGAATTATAGAGTGACTAGCCATGGTAGGACTACCATGTATGGTGTGGATTATCTGCACATCCCCTGGTGGAATGGGATGTCCTCTGTTTGGCTCATTTCGAATCAGAATTGATTTGTCCAGTGTCTTGACCAATCGATTTGAATTTTCCCTCTGAATTTATTCTCGTGGATTCTTGGCTTTATCAATTATATCCTCTAGATATCCTTCTGAAATTATGTGCTCAATTTCCCATTTTAAATGGTGGCAGTCCTGAGTCCAATGTCCTGTGTCTCTATGGAACGCACAATATTTGTTGGGATTCCTTAACGGAGCTTTCATAACTAGTGGCCAATTTATGTTATTGAGGCATTCCATACGACACACTACTTCCACTAACGTTACACGTAATGGGGGTCCACGAAAGGGAGACAAAGCTCGGTTCCAAGTATTGGGATTTTTCTTTGGTTTAAAGCAGGTTTGAAACAAGAGAAGTTAGTACGCTTGTCGTCCACATGCCTTATGTTTTCCACATTAACAATTTTTTGAGTTTCCTCATAAATTACATCTAACAAAGGTGGTGTGGATTTTGTCAATTCTATGAAAAGGCAATTTTCACGCTTTATGCCCTTTCGAAAGGCTTCCATGGCTATTGAATCGGGGCATTGACTAATTTCCATATTTTCATTTTAAATCTTCTCATGTAAGCTTCAATCGATTCATCCTCCTCTTGGATAATCGAGAATACATTATGTGACTCGTTCTTGATTGGTTTGTTACAAGCGTAATTGGTAATGAATATTCTGACCAAAGGGTCAAAGCTAGCAATACTCTTGTGGGGTAATTCAAAAAATCATTTTTGGGCCGAATCTTGAAGAATAGCTACAAATAACTTGCAATGCATGGATTCTCGTTTATCTTCAAATAGGCTGACCGTAGCCATAACCATTTTGAATTGAAGAATATGCGCAACAGGATCTTTAGTTCCCTTATATGCAAGACATTTGGGAGCACTAAATTTGAGAGGGGGTATCGTTAATTCAATGATGTCAGAGAAAGGAGATGTAGATAATTGATTACAAATGTTTTCTATATCACCTCAAGGTTTTGCCTTTTCTTGTCTTGAAAATCTATCATTAACCTTGATCCACATTTTTTCTTCAATCTCTTTTAACCTTTTGTCTAACTCTCCACTCAGATCGCACGGTGGAATGGACTCAATTTTCGGTCTATGAGTTGGAGGATTTGGGTAAGAAGTCCCTCTAATGATGGGGGGATCATAAACCATATGATGGTGTTCCCTCACCACACGTGGATGAGGATTTGAAGTATGAGTTGCATGCTCTCTTCTGAGAGGTTGATGCACCATTTAAGGGTCTCGAGGTGTAAAAAGGGAACTAGCTGTGTCCGAGCAGGTGTTTTGTTCTAATTAAGATCTTAATTCTTTATTATCCTTTTGAAACTCAATGAAAGTTTGTTGTAATTCTATGATCTACTTTTGAAGTCCTCGTATCATCATATCTCCTTCATAAGGAGGATTATCATGCAAGTTTGACAATTGCACTTCGCTAGCTGAAGTGGGTCTCATGGCATGGTTTGATAGCGACCTGGTGGGTGAAGAATGAAGCATTTTATTATTAAGGTCACATTCTAAAGCTTCTAGAACAAGGTCATTCGGTTCTATAGCCTCTAGGACGAGATCGTTTGGGTCTAGATCTTTTGAAATGAGGTCGTTTGGTTGGACAATGAATGGATGATCCATTTGGATATTGAAAGTAACACTAGTAAATTCTCTTAAAATAAAGAAGTTCTCAAATTCTAGATTATAAAATTTTAGTTTCTCATAGACGATGCCAATTGTTTGGAGAGAATTTAGGTATCTGACTTTAGTGCTTTTAATAAGAAGTAAGAAATGACATTGACTGAATATATCATGTATTCTCCTCATTTAAGGAGTATATATATATATATATATACATAGCGGGATGTGTATTAGCGACTTGGATAGTACAAACTTGTTTACAAAATTTAGATCATTCATTATAAGCATTTACAAACAAGAGGATATTTATATACAGGTCGTTCATAGAGGACGACCTTGATCACTGGGATATCATAGCTTTATCAAGTCTTGACATCTAAAACCTCGTTATTTGGTGACGATATACTTTTGTCGACTCGGTTTGTATGTTTTTCCAAGTTCGTTAGGCGCAAGCCTTTTGTTGAGTTAGTTTTATGTCCTCGTTTTACCCTAACAGGGTACCTACACTTATTAGGTCGTATGTCCTTACATATTTAATACCAAACAATGTGTTTAAAAAAATTAATTTTTATTTTTTTTATATTTTTATTCTATATTTTTTAATGAAAATTTTAATTTATTATAAATATAAAAAAATCATCTAAGCAAAGTGTCCTATAAAAAAAGTTCTACGCATAAGTCAATTTAATAATAATTCATTATTTGAAAATGGTTGAATGATTGAATGATTGATTGGTCACAAATTACATGTAAAAAAGAAAAAGAAAAAGAAAAGATGAATGGATAACAAATTAACAACGTGGGTAACAGTATCTATAAAATTAGGTGGGTTTCAGTTTAAGTTAAAATTCAAATTAATTTAAGTTGTTATGTTATTAAAAAATAGAAACCATACTAAATTAATTTAAGATGTAAAATAAATTTAAACCAAATTAAAAAAATTGGATTAATTTAGGTAAGTTATTGAATTTTTTCTTTTTCTACGTTGATTGTGACTATAGATTTTTTTACTCCTTAAAATAAATTTAATTATACAATTTAAATTTTATAATTTATGTTATATATAATATCGTAATTTTTAATGTATAAGTTAGATTTTTTTACATTTTCAATATAACTTATGAATATATATTAATTTAAATATTTTTATCTATACAAATACATAGAAGTATAATTATAAGAAAAAAAGTTAAAATTATAAATAATGAAGATTACATATTAAAACTTTAAATTTTTAAATAAAAAAAAGATAAATAATCAAAAAATAAATAAATAAAATAAATTATATATATAGGTTGATTATTTTTTGATTGGTTTTCGAATTTTAAATACCAAATCAATCTATATTTAATAAATTTTTAAAAAATTAAATTAATCTAAAAATCTTTTAAAACAAATAAAATAAAATATTTTCACACTCCAAAATGACACCTTATTATTGATTTTGAAGTTAGACGATTACTATGAACAGTTTTTTATGGAGTATTCTTTCATGTATTTATTATATGATGTAATGAAACATTTTTTTGTTTCAGTGAAAGTATAATTTCAAAATAAAACAACACATATCACTAAAACAAATAGAATAGTATATAAAAGAATGCATAAAAAGTTGTACCCAATAGTTCTGTTTGTAACAATACCGGTTGCATTCCTCTAAAATCATCCATTTCATTTTTTTTTGTTAATATACTTTTTATTTTCAATCAAAATTTAAACCAATTATCTTTATCTTATTATAAAATTATTTACACCATTTAAAATATTAGATAATGGGCATCCATTTTTTACCAAATAATTCACATTTTTGAAAAAAGAAAAGAAAAAAATCAAATAATTTACTTTCATACGACCGCCGTCCAAGAGTAAATATGATAATGTCTTGACTTTTTTGTCCTAAAATTTTAGGATTCGAATATCCCATTCGATTAATTGTTATATTATTTATATTTGTATTATATTTATATCATATTATTTTCAAAGTTTTTTTATGTCAGGGTATCATATTAGTTATTTTTGCATTATATTTATATCATATTATCTTATCTTTTTATATATTAATTATATTACATTTATATATTAATTATCACATAAAAAAATTTAAACTTTATCAATATTACCTATTTATATTTGTTTAATATTAAATGTGTAACAAATATGACACCTAATATATGTTAGTACCCTACTATGATATAACGAGGTTATAACGATAACTTAACAATGATCTTGGCTCGACGAGCTCAATAAAGCATACAACGTAAAAACCCAGCCAAATAATTGCACTTCATCATTATGCTGCCAGTTCTTAGAGATCAAGACCTGGTGAAATTGTAATATCCTAATGTGACCTTCGTCCTCCTCTTCTGTGGGCGACCTGGGAAATCTGTTTGAGAATCTAGAGCGATTTGTATGTAACGACATGCCTATGTAAACGTTTATGACGACCTATTTTTAGTTTATTAGTTCGTATGTAATGTTTATCAAATCACGTAATTACAATGTATTCAGGTTGCTAAATACATGACCCACCATGTACCTAATATGTTATATATATACCTCTTCAATGAGGAGACTACAAGATCTGTTCATTTGTCCATATTTTTCACTTCTATCTAAAAATCACTAGAATCCTTAACACTTGAAATTCTCTCCAAACAATTGGCATCGTCTGTGGGATCTCAATTATTTCTAGTCCATAGTTGGCATTTGAGACCTTCATTTTTATTCCAAGTGGAATTATCTCATGTTTTAGGGACATTTACTCCACACAAAAATGAATAGAAATGGGTAGCGAGCTGGAATAATGACCACTTACATAATTCGTGGGAACAGATTTGGTACTCATGACAAGGCGACCTGTAGGTCACTATAGTAAGACCACAATGAACTATGGCTAATGCAGATTGGGAGTGAACTGATGTCAAAGCGTTGGTCCAAATCACCCAACCACGTTCCTTGCTAGTTGTTCTTAGATGTAGGCGAGAGCTAGTAGGTTGGTATGATTGAGCCAAGAACGGAATGGACTTCGTATAAGCTAATGAATGGGTTTGTAGATCAATTGTAAACACTACCATGAATGGATAGGAATTGTTACCAATTGAGCCTACATCAACTCATCCTAACCAAAACTAGATAAACAGTTTGTGAGCCGACTAAGAAATGTATAAAGTGATAAATGCTATAAACTAGAGGTGGCGCTAGTACATACCACGTAAGATTGTGAATTATAGGCTGTATAAGCACTTTCTCGAACAAACTGTACTAACCAGTGCTCTATGAATGACATGGAGAAATGAGCTGGGGAGATGAGTTTGTTGGGCGTAAACTCACTTGAACAAACTGGGCCTAGCTTGGCCCAAGTGAGAAGCTCAAACCAATTCATGGAAAATAACATTGTTATATTTTCTCTAGTACCAACCTTGAACTCTCCTTTTTCAATTATAACAAATGCTATAAATAGCCCAAAGAGATTGAAGGAACGAGCAATATATAGAGCTATAACGATATTGTGATCTCTCAAATCTGTATGGCATGAAAAAGATGACTTGTTTTTTTAGATGGATTCGGATTAATAAACGCAGCTTAGGGTTATGGTAAGAGCTTCTTGAATATATATGGTGCGAATTGAGTTTGTGGATTTGGTTTCACAATAAACATCATGAATGACCATAGACCAGCACGTTAAGCGAAAAATATAAGGAGTTATGAGTTGAGCTATTACCCAAAGCAACGGTATGGTAATCCTCGTTGGTGTCAAATTGCGACCAGTTTTGTTCCCAACTCGTTTCGTGTAGGTTTTGTTTACTCTCAGGTTGTTTGCTCTGTTACTACTTTAGCATCTCTATCAATGACCTTCGTTGATTCTTCCGATCTCCAATTAGTTCTGGTGCGATAAAAATGAACTGTGTTAGCCACCTACCATCATTTCACTATAGATTTACTTAGACTCCTCTGTGGAGAATGAATTGCTCTGGCCATTTCTTCCTAGAATTTCTTATATCCAAGTATGGGCTAGTAGGCAAGTACAATTTTAAGCCTAAGACAAAATAGGTTGTCAAATTGGGCCTAGATAGGTCCAAATGAATGAATTACAATGGTGTATTTTGTTTATTTGCTTTGTCGCACAGAGGTAGGGATTGGGCACAAAGTATTTGGGTAAGCTCAATTCTCTAAGGAAAGATAAATATGGGTCACAGTTGATGTAAACCGAGTAACTCGAGTTGGACCTAGTGCGAGCTAATAAATAGAATGCATATTGTCTCCCTTGATATTGACTCCATTGTGAACGATCACCAAGCAACGAACTACGAGAATGACTCAGAGAGATAAAGATCACAAACAAATTCTCTGTATACACATAAGTTGGGCTTGCAAGAAACAAACTAGGCTTAGTTCAACCCAAATAAACTATTATGGACCGTACCTATTTGCTCGTAAACTGGGTTTGGAACGTCCAATAGGTTTCGATCGTGAACTGGTTTGATTTCTATAAAAGAACTGATTGCACTTGATCGGTTCCCATAAATGATGAATGAGGTACTCCTGGTGCAAATTGATGAGTGTGGATTTACTTTCAATCTGAAAATGACCCCAAACCATCAACCCACGAGCTAAGTTAACGACTAGAGAGATAGAGGAACATGATGGAGAGATATGGATCGTTGGGCTAGAAAGGTGAATTGCGATATGGATAGCTTCTAACACATATAAGTCATTTGGGTTATCGAACTTAAATAGACTGTGAATCAAAAGTGGACTACCTGTTATGATATCTAGTGGGTTGGTATGGTTTTGGCAGCTAATGGGCTAATCTGGTCGTTCCTTAGTACGAACCAGTGAATGAACTTGAGAGAAACTCGCTTGAAAACCATGACCCAAATAATATGGATTAGGACGCACACATCCAAGCCTTGTCTTATTTTGGGTGGAGTTCTTCTTGAACTTATGGTTTATAATTTTCGAGCTTTACCGTCAAAACTAATGGACTGGAGTTGTCACACAGAGACAAATTGGACTTGGTATGAAGAAATTCACTTGAAGAAGAAAGGGTTGGAGCTAAAATGGAATAGGCTTGGGATGATTGAGACTCACAAAGTGAAGAATGGGCTGGGTCTAGATTAATTGGAATTAACTACAAAAAATACATAGTTTTCTAATAAAAACTTGAAGTTATATCAATCCATGGTCTATATCTAGTTAATAGATCCATTTGGAATACATTTACTAGAAGATTTGGGTTTTCAATTTGAATTTAAACAAATGAGCTAAATCGAGCTAAGGTTTAATGCTGGAAATGGCTGAGTGGGATTGCGATATTCTTGAGCTCATTTTTCATCATTCAATACTTTGAGTACCCCTAACTTCACTTTATAACCTCAAGTCGTTGATACCAGATAATTACATTTTATATAGTTATTTTCATGTATTTTAATAATTATAATTGCTATGTTCTTGACATTTTTGATTAATTTTAGTTAAATAAATTAATATTTACCTTTTATGTGTTAAGAAATACATTTTTAATAAAATTACATAATTTGAATCGAAAACGTACCTAATTGTAAATTTTTGTCCATAAATATAATTTCAAATAATATAGTTCTTAATTACAATTTATTAAAGTCGAAAATATAATTTAAACTAAAATCAGGCTTAATTTTAATTATTAAAAGATTAAAATTTAATTTAAAATAGAAAAAGGGCCTCATTATAATTAAAGAAAGTTTATAATGCAATTTGAATTAAATTTGTGGGTCAAAATGAAATTAACTAAAGTTTGAATATCTGCGAAAGTGAGAAGAATTCACGCGCGCAACATGAACCATCCGATCAGGGAAGAAACGGCTATGATTCGCGCATCTCTACCAAACCTGACCAACTCGCGTGGGTAAAGGAGTAGTCTTTCACGTGGCTCGGTGCCCGAGTGGGGTCCACTTGCCGCACAGGCCGGTGTGTAGGGTGGGACCCACATGTCTGACGCTTTGCAACCGCTGTCCCCCACCTTCACGAGTCTCTTTTCCCGTGCCATCAATCCACATGCGCCCAGTTATTGTACGAATCAAAAGCTGCTACGTGTCCTACTTAATCTTACAGCCTATCATGTTCTGAAACGTGGCATATTACGGTGGGCGCAAAAGCGTTGGATCATGCACGCGTTGCAGCCGTTGTCTCCCACGTTTCACGCGCCTCAATCCGGTGCAGCAATTCTGCGTGAGCCCGTTCCTTTCCTCAATGAGAAGCTGCCACGTGTCCTTATTAATCCGTGCAGCGAATCAGCGCTGACCCGTGGCACACATTGAATTTAAAATTATCATAAATGACGCCATGCGTATATTAAAATAAGAAATTCGATTTTTTAGTGCCCACAGATTTTAAGGAGAATGACGGGGTTTTGTTTTCGATACAAATATTTTACGCGTGTGGAAAAAAATGTATTATTTTGGATATATTTATTTAGTTATAAATAGGGGATATTACGAGAGAGTTTGGAAGTTTTGTTTGGAGAGTTAAAGTGTTGGACTGTGAAACACACAGAAGCCATTTTTGGCTTCTGTTGTGTTTCACGTGTGCCAAATATTTACCATCCGAAACTTTTTAATTTTCTTATGTTCTTCATCTAATTTTTCTTTATGTGTTGTAATTTTATTTTAAATTTATGAAGTAATTTAATTTTTCTAGGGTTGCATTTTATCTACATTTATGAAGCTTTGATTTTAATTATTTTTGATAGATTTATAAGACGTTCGATTTGTTCATTCTATTTTGTGCTTAATGCTTTTTGATTATTTACGAATTTTATCAAAATATCTGTGGCACATAAATAAACTTGGAAGAGGTATTTTTGTGTATATTGCTCATGGATAGAATGACATGTATGATGAAGGATAGGAATATATCCTAATTGTATGTGTGGCCATTTGAGAACTTAGAATGTAATGAATCTTGGTGAATTTAATTCTCATAGAGATACAATGAATTAATTTAACGAGTTGTGTTTATACGGAGCTCGGAAGAGATGTATGAATAAAATTAGAAGTTTTCTGTTGACAAATTAAATGTACTAAAAATATAAATCAAAAGAGAATAACACGATTTGAGAGGATTAATTTGGTGAAAAATTGCAATCCTAGATTTCTTTTATTTTATTTTAAACTCTTTTCTTAAATTTTTCCAATTCAACGATCATTTTGGATAAAATCAGAGAGAGATAATTTTAGTACTCAACAAACTGTAGTGACAAATCTCTGTGGGAACGATACTTTACTTACAAATCTTATTACTTGTGACCGTGTATACTTGCACGTTTTAACGTTCTCCTAGAGAGACAACAATACCTTTTACCTTCCTTACCACGCCGCTAATGACTTTGATATTTCTATGACACACAGGTCAATTTTGATTGGGATGACACTTCTTTATGGATTAAGCAGCGAAGTTCCTTCACTATGATTATGCACTTAATTTAATACTTGATGTTGAATTTTCTCATGGCAATATGTTTACTGAGGAACAAAATGAATTAATTGACTCAACAATAGAAGCGGTTATGGTATGATTCATGCTCGATATATTTTGACTAGCAATTGCATTGAAGCAATGTTAGACAAGTACAATGCCTAAGGTGTTGGTAGATGTCTTAGAGTTATGATGTGGGAAATCCTGCCTCTTAGTTGGCCACTCAAACATGTCTAGATCAAGTAAAGTTGTATTACATTAAATGATCATTATATTTGAGAGGCTGACTTGATTAGAGTTGCTGCATCTAGTGCTACATCGAACAAGAGCTTTCATCTAGACACCCCTCATGGTGGCTTTATTGCCACAACTTTGAGGACTCGGTTTGAAACAAGTTAAGGGAAGCTTATGCATAGCACGTGAGATGAGTTTATATGATATATGAGTTGATCATTACATGCCCTTCTTTATATGATGTAGGGATTGATCTTGGCGAATGAGGTAGAGTTTGGTGCACTTCAAGATATGTGTAATCCATGCATCTAGAAAAAAATTATAAGAGGATCAACACTTCATTGACATATGACAATACTTCGATCTTCGAAGACTATTTAACGAGATCTATTAACAAGGTATGGCCTGTCAACTTTACTTGTGTTGTCCTAATTGTATATTGTCAAATGCAGACAGTTAGTATCTAACATTACATAAAAAATATATCAGCAATTCATTCCTGTGTTGATGACTTCATCTAATCGTATTATTTGTCCCATCATGACAAGAAAGATTGTTGATGAAATTATTATAAAGTTGGACTATTCACTCCACAAATGGCATATACAGCCAATTTATTATCCAAATACTGATGGAGTTGTTATGAAGTACACACCGTGTTTTCTTTGGGCATGTAAGGTCAATGTCTGAACTCACATGTTTCGAGTATTTAACTATGAGTGTCAAAATATTGACTATTTCTTTGTGCAAGAAAAATAGGAGTACATGTGAATGGTTGGGCTTTCACCCTTGCATGCCGCATATCTTGCAAAATATTAAAATGATTAATTCCTTAAAGTTTGGAGCACATTTGGGGTTGGATTTTCACTCTCGCATGCTGCATATCTCACAAAATATTAGAGCAATTAATTTCTCAAAGTTTGGAATGCCTATGGGGTAGGATTTTCACCCTCGCATGTCGCCTATCTCCCAAAATTTATGTAATGACCCCCCAAGATGGAAGGAGGAGTTGACTGACCCCCCACTTGGGATGCAAGATTTTTCCCATGCCTCATAATTGTAGGTGGAGTCCCCTGACCCTCCCACTTAAGATGCAAAATATGCCAAAAGGAGCACTTGCATGGGACAAACATTCACCCTTCCACGTCGCACGTCTAAGGTACCTTATTTTATGCCCCTAAGTTGGAAATGGTCATTAGACCTTCTTGCTTGGGATGCAATATAAGTCCTATGCATCATGATTAGAGGTGGAGTCCCATGACCCCCCCACTTGAGATGAAAAATATATCTGAATGAACATATGCATGGGATAGATATTCACCCTTCCACATCGCATTTCATAGGTACCTTATTTTATACCCATAAGTTGGAAGTATTCATTAGACCTTCTCTCTTGGAATGCAATATATGTCATATGCCTCATGATTGGAGGTGGATTCCCCTAACCCTCCCCACTTGAGACGCCAATTACAATCATTACCACATTACAGTGCAATTATGAGCATCCATCGACATCAATCTTCATTACATTCAAGACATGTAAAAATAAATAACAAGATTTTAAATGATTATCAGACCACTCATAATCCAAAATATGTCCTAAGAAAGAAACTTGATTTCCATAGGGAACCACCCCTTTTATGGAAACCTGTAAGGGATTGGATATTTCATCCTTACATGTCTCCCTTTGAGGTCGCCAATGTGCACCAAATATCCTTTTGATTTTTCTAATGTGCGCCTCTTTTATGGAAGCACATGTGAGGGATTGGATATTTCACCTTTGCATGTCTCCTTTAGGGTTCTCCAATGTGCGCCTCTTTTATGGAAGCACATGTGAGGGATTGGATATTTCACCCTTGCATGTCTCCTTTTGAGGTTGCCAATGTGCACCAAATATACTTTCGATTTTGCCAATGTGCACCTCTTTTATGGAAGCACCTTTGAAGGGTTGGATATTTCACCCTCGCGTGTCACATCTAACTGTAGGCCAATATGTCACCCTTGCATACTGCATCCGAAAAAGGGCTACTAGTCCGTTCTGAAAAGTTCCACCACTTCATTCAAAAGAGACCTTAATTCACTTCACTACTTCGGTATTAGAAGTAATATAAACGTAGAAATTTTTATATTTTTCATTGAGGTAGAGCATACATGTCCTTGGTTCACCTTGATACTTATGAAAGGCGACTCCTTGTAGAATCTTTTACTCTTTTAAAAGGTAATGAGGGTATGTGAGCCATCTTTTCGCTATAAGGCGGTGCTCTACTCCTACTAGTTTGAAAAGACCATATCATGGTGTAGTATGGTGCAATAAAAGCCCCACTTCTCAAGCTACATAACTGGAGTTTCAGTAGAGAAGATATTTCAACTAGTCCTTGGCATTGTGGGCTACAGGTCATAGGTACCACACATCCATCAAATCTTCAAGGTCGATCTTTGTATAATCCATGCCTACAAAATAAATGAACTCATCCTAAACTAGTGAGGAGCTCACCGACAAGAGATGCACTGTTGGAGAGTTTTAATAATAATGCATGACCAATAAGGGCTTAGATATATGGCTTGCAATAGGAAGGCCATCCACATTCCTTATTCGTAAGGATTACTCAATTGTTCCTCTATGATAATGAAGTGGAATAGTATCATTCGCTTAGTAACCTGAGAGTCAAGACCTAAAGGATAATAGATTCAGGTCAAAGTAGACGACTTGGGTCACTTACGCATATAAGACCTAATCAAGCAACACTTAAATGGAAAATGAAGGAAATGAAGAAAAAAACGGTGTTTTGTAAGTAAATATAAAAAATTTAAGTATTTTCCTCAAAAAATAGGTGATTGGAAGATAATTTGGAGAGGAAGAAAATCCACTAAACGACGCTGGAATTGGTGGTCATAGGTGGCTGAAAAATGAGAAATAGTGGAGGAGGAGTGTCGATCGTTTTGGGTTTTTGAGGCACTACAAATAAAATATGTTGTCTGATGGGGAAGAAAGAAGAGAAAATAAAAATATCCATGTGTATAGCGTTGGTAGATGTGTTGAATCGATGCTACAAGTAGAACATAGCATCGCTTCTACGTGTTAACTTTGCAGCGACAAAGCTGCACAAAATTTGTCTAAATGTATTGACAGAGTAGTCATACTTTATTCTAGGAAAGAGAGAAATGTGTATCTGAGTACCATAGTGAAAAATTCATTCTAAATACATGTGTACAAAAAATAGTTGAGGATTGTTATTTATGCACACACATGCATTACTAGAGGAAGAAAAGATCATTCACTAGTCTATCCCAAAGAAAGCAATGATTCTAAAAAGGATGGCCATTTGATCAAGGAACTATAGTTGTTTGGACAACAAAGTAATGATTAATGTTTAATACATTCTATTCACATTTCCTATTAAGTAACTAGATTAATGAAACCTGAGGACTAACAATCTAACTTTAAAAGATAACATCTACTCTTGCTTAATTGCATGATTCACGAAGCTACCAGCCAAACTAAGCATCAGCTACAACACATAAAATTTGATAAGAGAATGCACATTTGTATGCAAAAGACTAGCGGTCTTAAGCTTAACCTCAAAAAAAATAATATAAGGGCAAAAGGAACTATGGTTCCACATCCTTCATATTTACATGCTAGTCAATAAGATATGAGTGCATAACATCTTAAAATCAAAATAGTTTTGCATAAGTAATCAAGATATTTAAGTGGGACTATAATGATACAATCATAATTTGCTTGAGCTGCTTGGCACATCAAATGGGAGTGAGATCCTGGGGGAAGGTACCACAAATGGCACAATACGCATGCAACACACGTTTCCACCAACAAGCGCAGGCAACACACGAAAAAGGGACCCCAATCAAGCCGTGCAAAAGAACTGTGATTCTGTTAATGGATGTGAGGAATTAGTTACATGTAAGGCTGTATATAGCCATAGTATTTAAAGAAGAGATAATAAGAAATATATATACAATTTACCTCTCCTTATCTGTGTTCTTCTTATCCCTGCCTATCTTCTAAAAAATACCCTAAAAATGGTATCAAAGCAGGTTCCAGCCATGGATAACCACTCTGACGCCAAGTTCTTCAACGAAGTATCTGAGATTTTGGCACAAAATGAGTCCAGATTGGAGCGAGTAAGCGCTGAAATACAGATGGTGTAGGTTGCACTGCGAGCTCTTTGTACCTTCGACAAAACACCTCGGAATCCAAAAATCATACCCAAATCTGAATCAAATCCATACCCAACAACAATTGCTCAATCTGATATGTCTAACTTCAAAAATGCAGTTCAAATATTCACTGCATCTTCAGAAACCTTCGAACAACCCCTGCGTCTTCAAAAACCTTCGAACACCAATCATCACCTTCATCACCAGTAACCTCTCTTGGCAATCAGAGGAGTAGATCACCGGAGACCTTCGAGAACCTTGAGGCTACACCCACTAACTCCTTCACGATGAGCGAACTACAAACCACAAAACATAGAGCTAATAAGAGTTTCATTTCTGGTTAGAAGAAGAAGGAACAAAGGTTTATACAGACCTCAAGTCAAGGCACTATAGATCGCCACCAGTTGGACTCACAAAATCAGTCCACATACCGACCCATGAGGTGAGTTTATATCATAGAGATAATCTTCCATCTTCAACTGGGCTTCTTTGTACTGGGTTTGGTCTCAAGTATTTAGATGAGCCTCTAGACTCGACCCACGAAGAAATGGTCGTTCCATATGATTTTTTACACTTGTGAAAACTTATCGGGTGAGGCACTTAGCTCGTTGGGATGCCAGTAATGCAAAATTGTGTAGGTGTCTTAGATATTTTGGTGGAGGTACTTTCAAAGGTGATCAGAGAATTGCCAAAAATAAGTGCCAAGGAGGTTGAATGTTTGATCCTGATAAGATCTAGAAACGGTGGCACTGTAAGACTAAACAGAAACCATAAAATCTTGTATCGATTAGGGCTGCCTTTGGTAATTCATCGATGGTTATGATGTGTGATCGAAGTCTTGAGGTTTTTCTTGAAGGAACCATTGTCATTCTGGAGTCAGCTGAATGTGATGCGAAAACCCCAGCAACGAGTAGAACTTGGAAACACCCTAGAGTTTTCTCTGAAGCTGAGGAGATCCCCATCTCACCCTACCTTCCTAATCCCTCTTCACTCTTAAAGCTTATGATTAAAGCTAAGGTAACATTGCATAGAGGTAACCTCAGTACCATAATTTCTTTGATGTGTAATAATAAAACACTTGGGGGGAAAATTACTGAAAAGAATAGGGCTGAGAAAAGGGTGTTCTTAGTAAACATTAATTTCCTTTGCTCTAAAGAATACATGTACAGCTTACATTCCTTGGTCATTAGGTCCCTTTGTCCTTCCATAAAGGAGGTACCCCTAGAAGTGTTAGTTCTGACTATACTTGTTAACTCTGGTTTTATTGACAAGGTTGCACTACCTGAGAGCAAGAATGTCTAGAAGGATTCATCAAGTGAAGGTTTTTGAAATGATGGTAGCCTTATGACTAGCTCTACTTCTAACCCCAATGTTCCTGGTGATAGGAATCTAAAGTTGAGATATGGCTCTAAGACTGCATCTGAAAAATTATCATTGGAAGAGTTTCAACAACTAAAATCAGAGAAAGACAACCTTGCAAAAGGTCTAACAAGTTGCACAAGAAGTCTCAAAATAACTAAGTCTTAGTGGCACCAAACTGAGCAGCTTCTTACTGAAGCTAAATCACAGTTGGCCAATTTAGAAAAGTCAAAAAGCTGGGTTGAGACACAGATGAGATGTATGGCTGAACTATATAGGTCACTTAAAAAAATGGGATGCCTGACCCTTGCAAAAACAAAGAACAATCAAAGGATCAGTTTGGCCCAACCTTAAAGGAAGTTGAAAGAAGTACTACCCAGCTCTCAAACCACCCCAAACGTCTCTCTGTTGGAGACATATGCACCATAACTGACTCAGTTTTGGTCCTGAGTTCTTTGGTTGAGCTGGCCCTCCCATATCTCAATTAAGAAGATTTTGAGGATGATGAGGGCTTGGTCTTGGAATATGCAGAGGGATTTCCTACTAGATTAGAAGTCTTAGCCATTGTGTCTGAAGGGAATTGGGTTGACAAAATGAAGGGTTCCTATGGGAGAACTTATACTCGTCATGGGGTGGATAAAGAGGATGCTCATAAGCTAGTATCTATTGTTGATAGCATCAAGGAGAGTCTAAGAGATGGAAGGATAGATAATGAGGTGATTGATAAGAGTAACCTCAACAGACAATTCATGCTCAGTAATGGGAACAATGGTCATACCAAGTTAAAAGTTGCTGCTTTAGCTCTTGTAGCAATTAATCACCATTTCAATATTGAAACCCTACAAAGTAGAGCCTGGCCAAAGATTGAGCATGTTTGGGACAATGCTTCCTGGGAGAAATTGAGTATTAATGTAATATACCCAACAAGATTAAGACTAGGTTACATATTGGTCAAAGATCTGGTAAAATGGAACTCCAATACCTGCATGAGTATGCTGGAATTAGCACTAGCATTGGTTGGATTACAAATTCCAGAGTCAACTTCTCAAGCACGGTTGAGAACCATGGCCTTGCAGATGGAACTAACCTCATCTTGTATACCACCTCTAGAAACTTTACTAAACTCAAATCAAGTCTGAATTACCCCAAGTATGATCTCATTGTTTCCCTGACATTGAAAGATAAAGAAGACACTCTTACAGCTTCTTATTACCACATAGTTAACTCTTTCACCTACCTTGTTGTGGATGTGAAAATGTCACATAGATTCTCAAGCAATAAAAACACTCTTACTAGTAACACACAGCATGAGATGGATCCCTTGACCTGGGTGAAGGCTCGTGTGAACAACTATAGGGTGGCTAGTGCTATGAGTCAACATAAAGGATGCCCAAATTCCCCCCTTACTATTTCAGTAGAGATGGCTACTGGTATAATAAAAAAAGGCACAAAACTTGATGAGGCTAATGCCGAGAACTGCCTTGATGCCTTTATCCACATTATCAGTCATCCTATCAAGCCCACAATGCCTATTGCAGCAAAGTTCCTTGGGCAGAAGGGTGTTTGTGATCCAAAAAGGCTCTTCGGTGTTCCTATACTGGAGGCTACGAGTTCTAATTCAAGGGTTGCTCAGAGGAAGAATATGAAATTAATTGATGTTGATTCTCTAGTAGTTAGGAGCCATGTTGGTATCACCATCCTTCACTTGCTATCAAAAACAAAACTTGTTGTGAGTTTCAGTGGCGAGGAAGTACAGGAACTAACTATCCAGATTCAAAATACTGAAATTGAAGATGTTGAAGCAAAGGCATAGGTGGGTTCTACTGCATTGTCCATAGCATATGCTGCAGCTGAATTTGTTGAGTCATTGCTGCGTACTTTAGATGGGAATGATGGTGTTTATGAGTGTCCTTATGAACGGCCAAATCTAACTGATCTCTCATTCTTTACAACCATGGGCTTGTTCCAAGGTCTATTCAGGACTACCTCACCCCGTTATATCTCAGCTTTATCCTTGAGGACAAAGATTCTAAAGAGGAGATGGAATGATACGAGTATAATTTACTTGAGCTACTTGACACATCACATGGGCGTGAGATGTTGGGGAAGGGACCACAAATAACACAATACATAAGCAACACATGTTGCCACCAACAAGCACAGACAACACACGATGCCACCAACAAGCGCAGACAACACACAAAAAGGGACCACAATCAAACCGTGCAGAAGAACTGTGATTCTGTTAAAGGATATCAGGAATTAGTTACACATAAGGCTATATATAACCAGATTATTTAAAGAAGAGATAATAATATATATATATATATATATTTTACCTCTCATTTTCTGTGTTCTTCTTCTCTCTGAGCAAGATTCAGTTGTCATCGTTAGGATAAAGCTTCCACCAATGAACCATAATAAATTGGTTGAGACAAATTACCAATGTTAAATCTAAACATAGGGTTCGTATACATGGAAAAGACGCTAGTAAAGATGGAAGCTCGACAAATACAAAAAGATAATTTTTGTATATCCATGATAATTTTTCATACATCTCCACTATTGTTCAACCAATTAGTGTTTTGCAGCTACATTGCCCTTTTATCAAAAGATGAAATGCACTAATGTTTACTTTCTTTTATAAATATCACTTTAATTATTTTTTCAATTAACTTATTTTATTTAAAAAAAAAATCAATTAAACTTATATTATTATATTTAAATTATAAAAAAATACTTACCTAAAAAGTGACATTTTTAAAATTCATTTAATTTATTTTATTTTCTGTCAGTTTTTTAAATAGTTTTTATAAAAAAAATTGTCATTTTTTAAACAATTGTTTTTATAAAGTTACATGGAATTGTGTATGAAAAAATGCTTTAAATTTTTTTGTAGAAAATAATATAGATTAGTTAATTATTAATAATATTTTTAATTTAAATATAATAATATAAATTAAGATAATTGTTTTAATAAAATAATTAAAATAAAAAATTGTAATTATATTACTCTCGTCCCTTTTATCACTTGGAAATTCTACGTATAGTACTTTCTTTGTTTTTCCGTGTGTCACCTAAATGGCGGTATATTTGGTAGTTGATTAGTTGGTATTGATTTGAAAGATGAAGAGAATCTTTGTTATACATATCAAAGATGTTTATTATATATTTTTTGTATATTTATATTTTAGTATAAAATAATATAATATTATATATAATAAAAATTATATAATTATGTAAAATTTTAATATGAATAATAGATATAAGTTTAAACTGATTTATTTATCTTATATGAAATATTAATTTTAAAATTATATGTGTAGATTTTTTAATCCTAAATTAAAAATATTTTTATTATTAAAATATAAAAATATAAAAAAAATAAATTAAATATTAATTTAAATAAATTTTTATAATTAAATTATTTTAATGAATAAGAAAACTATATAAAAAAATTAAATATTAATTTAAATATAGATTATTTTATTAAAATATTTATACTCAATTTTATCTGATTATATTATATACATCTAATAATTATAATATAATTATATTTAATATATTCAATAACATATAAAAAAACATATCATAATTACATACCCACTCTTTGTATCATAATTTTAAAATAGTAATTTTTTTCATAAAAGAAACAATAATTAAGATTTTTTAAAATAATAGTTTTACACTTGTACGTTTAATAAGTATATAACAAACTAACAATATTGATTACTAAGCAACAATTATTATTGCTCAAAAATCCTTTCTTTTAAATGGAAGAAAAATATAATTTTATTTTAAATTTTATTTATTATATAATTTTCATTGATGTTAAAATTTTATATAAATATTTGCATGATATTCTCAAAGGAAACAATTAATTAATTTTTAATTTAATAAAAAAAAATAAATATATAATAATAAATAATTTATGAGCATACTAATTTATAAAATTAAAATCTAAACATACTACAAATATAAATATAATTTGACATCGTATATAACATGATATAATTTTGATATAAAAATTATTAATTTAATATAAATATCATCTTATAAATAAGTTATCCGATAATTTACTTATCAAATGAATAAGCATGCATTACATACCTAATTTTCCTGAATGTGATTAATATAATCAATGTAATTATTTAAACATAATAATATAAAATCAATACATAATCAAATTATATTCGGAGCTTAATATGGTTAAAAAATAAAATTTTATACATATATAATGTGTTATGTGCTTAAATAAAATAAATTCAAATTATAATTATTATTATTATTATTATTATCATTATCATCACCAACATCATTCACATTATTATTATTATTATTATTATTATTATTATTATTATTATTATATCAATTGTGTTACACTATTAGCCTTTTGATAAAACAGCATAGCTCTTCAAACCCCACACGATACTTAAAAACATAAGTGATTAACATTTGGATAAAATTTGTGAGGTATATGATTTGATAATATCTAATAAATTAATGTATAAATTTCTCACGCCAATTTATCAATTTCATTACATGTTCTACAATAAATGTTAAAATTTACAATGTTTTATGCTTTTGACATCATATGTGGGTTATAATATTTCTTTGACCAAAAATAATATATAGATAACCTAACTAAGATAATGAATAATTTTCACTAAAATTATACTGTAATTAGTAAATCATTAAATGATAAAATTTAATATCTACGCAAGTAGTGAACTTCAAAAAAAAAAACAATTAAGGGCAGCTCAAATTAGAGCCAAATTGTACTCAATTTCCACAAAATAACAGGTCATGATGCAAATTGATATGATAAAAATTCTGCAGTGAGCGGTACTGGAAGGGTAACAATTTTGATTGTAAATAGTGAAAGAAAATTCAAAAGTATAAATTATTTTTCATTTTAAACAAATTTAATTTATATTTTTTTTAATAATTAATTTTACATATTTCATATATGTATATATGAATACTATTAACTATTTAATAAAAATAAACAGGCCCAGATACAACAGAGACATCTCTATACTTGAGATAAACCCTATCAGATCCTTGAATCTCAAGGGTGCTACCATTGTACTTTTTATTAGTGAAAACAATTGAGAAAAGAAATTGAAATTGAGAACCATCAAGTGCTTAGTTCACATAAATACCACGAGCCCTACCAATTTGAGTTGAGTTATAATCATAAGCCTCAGTCAATTTGTCATCTAATGCATTAACAGTTCCAAACCCAAGAATAAACCACTTCTTGCTAGGATTTCCAGCTATTCGGAGGCATTAGTGCCACTGGATAAGTCATGCATGTTGTTAAGTTATATTTGATATTATAATTCCCTTATATTTCATTTGTACTACATTTGTATTATTTCACTTGTATTACACTTTCATTATTTCATTTGTACTACACTTGTACTACACTTCTACTATTTCACTTGTATTATACTTCTACTATTTCATTTGTACTACACTTGTTACAACCCTATAAATAAGGTTTTCTATGTACATTCTAAACATACCAATACAACATTAAATCATTCTTTCTTCTTATCTCTCTATACTCTTCATGTCATCTTTTGGGAACATAAAATTTTTTCCTCTATTTCTTCATTTCATGTCTCATCTTCTACCTCACTCTCATTTTTTAATGACCTAACTATTGATTTATTTCCTCCTGACATTGCTCCATTACCCTCACCATCGTCTACTACGGCTTCTCTTGATATGTCTGCTCCTTCTACTGATCCTACCATAACAACATCTTCTGAAGACCAACTACCTAATTGTCCAGAGTCATCACTTCGTCGTTCTACTCGTGTAAGTAGTCTTCCTTTTCATCTTCGTGATCATCAATGTTTCTCTACTATTTTGTCTCAACATGAACCCCAAAACTATAGAGAAGCTAGTTCTAACCCTCATTGGCAGCAAGCTATGACAGATGAATTACATGCATTAACAAAAGCACATACATGGGATCTTGTTGATCTTCCATCTAATAAATCTTTGATCGGTTGTAAGTGGATTTTCAAAATCAAAACTCATTCAGATGGGTCTGTGGAACGATATAAAGCTCATCTGGTTGCAAAGGGTTTTACATAGGAATATGGAATCAACTATAAAGAAACTTTTGCACATGTAGCTCGACTCACCTCTGTTCGAAGTATCATTGCTGTTGCTGCTGCCCGAAATTGGAACATGTTTCAAATGGATGTCAAAAATGCTTTTCTCAATGGAGACATAACTGAGAAAGTTTATATGAAACCTCCTCCTAGATACACTCATTCACCTCATCAAGTATGTAGACTTCGTCGTGCTCTTTATGGCCTCAAACAAGCTCCTCGAGCTTGGTTTGCCAAATTCAGCTCTACACTTACTGACTTTGGCTTCACTTCCAATTCTTATGAATCCGGTCTCTTTATTCGGAAGACACCCACTGGTGTAACACTTCTACTCCTTTATGTAGATGATATGATCATAACAAGGAATGACTCTAATGGAATTATTGATCTCAAGCAGTTTTTGAGCCATCAATTTGAAATGAAATACCTTGGTCGTCTCCACTACTTCTTGGGCCTAGAAATCTCATCTGATTCTCAAGGATATTATCTCTCTCAAGCAAAGTACTCTTCTGATATTCTTAATCGGGCTGGCCTTACTTATTGCAAAACTGCATCAACACCTCTAGAAACCAATGTCAAACTTACTCCATTAAATGGTACTATTCTCTCAGATGCCACATTATACAGAAAACTAGTAGGCAGCCTTGTTTATCTCATAGTCACTCGTCTTGACATTGCCTATGTTGTTCATCTGGTTAGTCAATTCATGTCTGCTCCACGGTCTACCCATTATACTGCGGTTCTTCGCATTCTCCGCTACATCAAAGACACCATGTTTCACGGTCTCCACTTCTCCACAAGTCTAATCTTCTTCTTTCCGTCTACTCTGATGTTGATTGGGCAGGTGACCCAACTGATTGTCGCTCTACCACTGGATATTGTTTCTTTCTTGAAAACTTTCTTATATCTTGGCAAAGCAAGAAAAAATCTCTCACTTCTCGATCCAGCACTGAAGCTGAATATCGTGCACTTGCTGACACCACTCAAGAACTTCTTTGCCTCCGTTGGTTACTTGCTGATATAGGTGTTCTCCAATCAACTGCAATTATCCTATATTGTGACAATCAGAGTCCTATTCAGATTGCTCACAATAATGTATTTCATGAACGAACAAAACATATCGAGATTGAATGTCATTTTGTTCGTTAACATGTTCTTCAAGACACTGTTTGTCTCAAATCAATATCCTCCATAGATCAAACAACTAACATCTTTACCAAATCTCATCTACCAGGCAGATTTCAAGAATTAGTTTCCAAACTCAAGTTGATTGTTTCTCTTCCTCCATGAGTTTGAGGGGGGATGTTAAGTTATATTTGATATTGTAATTCACTTATACTTCACTTGTACTACACTTGTATTATTTCACTTGTACTACACTTCCACTATTTCATTTGTACTACACTTCTTCTATTTCACTTGTACTACACTTCTACTATTTCACTTGTACTACACTTGTATTATTTTACTTGTACTACACTTCCACTATTTCATTTGTACTACACTTCTTCTATTTCACTTGTACTGCACTTCTACTATTTCACTTGTACTACACTTCTTGTTGAGTAAAATTTAGAATGAACAATTCTAAATTTACTAATATTATATCCAAACAAGTAAACAAACTACTTGTATTATATTCACTATAACACCTTTGAAAGGCAACTCACAAATTGAAGAGAATACAAACACTCAAAGAGAAAGCTCTTAACTCACACTCAAACTAAGAATAC